>PPLY02000030.1:0-138386 GCA_003706665.2 Barnettozyma hawaiiensis | reverse complement strand
GTCATGTCCTGTTGATGCCATTGTCGAGACACCGAACGTGGAGTACTCTACAGAGACCAGAGAGGAGCTGCTGTACAACAAGGAGAAACTGCTGGCCAACGGTGACAAGTGGGAGCAGGAGATCCAGTACTGTCTAGACTATGATGCTCCATACAGATAGCACAGCATGTCTCTCCATTCTCTTGAACACATATTTATTCATCTTATTTATTTATTTATTCATCTTACTTATTTATTTATTCATTTTATTTATTTTTAACATCAATTGCATTGGTTGCATGTCCGTGGTTGTATCAGATGGGCCAATGAGACTTCATATGATTTATCTCTCTCAACACATAGAATAAAGTCCTGCAAATCCATTTTTGTATTGATAACAACGGGAATAGATTGTGTACACTTTCTCTCTGTATCTTTCACATTATATGGAGTGCCACCCGGGATTTTTTAACTGTAATAGGAAATATTCAAGATATGAATTGCCCTTTAGGGGCAAACTACCCCCGGACAGACGAAGAAGGTGATTTGATCCCCCCGTCAGGAATAAGTATTTAAGAGACTTGATCTTCCCATTCAAATCCTCTGTTATACTCATCATCATCATCATCATCATCATCACCACCAACCACTACTAATACTACAAGAATGCCACTACTACACAAGCCATCTGCTGAAGGTTACGAGGTCAGACAACAACAGATCCCATCTCCAGGGAACAACTCCTTCTTGGGTGACATCTTCACCACTCCAGACGTTCCACCTGAGCAGAGAATCAGTTCTGGGTTCTACACTCAATACGTTGGCGAGCCACTAGTCTACACCTACACCTACGACGAAGGTAAGGTGTGCTTGTTTGTATCTGAAGGTGCCCAATTCTTCGTTTCTGACGGTACCACCAAGGTTGAGGTGAAGCCACACGATGTCTTGCACTTCACCAAGGGCACCACTATCACCTTTGAGGTTATTGGTCCTGAAGGTTCCTACGCAAAGAACTTCTTCACCGGGTTGAGAGACAAGGACGCTGCCTAGATTGTATTTCTCTGCTTCCCTATATAGTATATAGCTTGCATTTGAATATAAAGAACTGGCTTCTAAACAGAAATGTAGAATAGGTATACACAGGTCTCGTACAAACTGGAAACTCACTCTTGATCTCACCTATACACAAGCCCGTATAGTAGACTATAAATATACTGGGGACTTGACTAAGGACAATCACACATACACGCTCTCACGCTCTCACGCTCTCTCTCTCTCAGTTTAGATTAGAGTCTATGTGCCGGTGGATCGCCAGCTAGCCAGGCTCCTCAATACAGATAGTAAAGTAAATTGGTACCAACCTTCTCCATTGGGACCGGCGGCACTGGGGATTAATTGTCCTAATTGGGTAAAAAGATGCACTCGGAGATAAACAAAAAGCTTTGACACAATTTCGAAAAGGTATAAAGGAGAGAGCTCATCGAAACCTGATAGTTCAAACCACTCTTATTCTTCTTCTTCTTAATTATCGACTAACAACAGATATAACAATGCCAGCCATCACTATTAAGACTAAACCAGAGGCGTACGACGTCCTACCACCAAAAATCTCCGAGAACTCCTACCTGGGCGATGTCCTCACCAATGAGGACAAGGAAAGCCCTTTAACTGCCGGATTCTTCAAGGTTGTTCCAGGCAAGGAATTGGTTTACACTTACCCATATGACGAGTTCAAGATCATTCAAGAGGTAAAGGGAGACTTCATTGTCTCTGATGGCGAAGGTAACGTGACCCACCCAAAGGTTGGCGATGTCTTGTACTTGCCAAAGGGAACCACCATTACTTTCAAGGTTGAAGGTGACCAAGACTCGTATGCATACGCTTTTTACGTTGGTAAGAAGGCTCTGAACCAGTTGTGAAAAGAAAATATAGATGCATTTAAACCATAGTATCTTCTGTAGTGTGTAATCAAATATGCACAGGTCTAAACCAGCCCACTAAGTGTCAGTTTCTCCAAAAATGGTGACAGATCCTCCTTTCGAATTTCAATCATGGAACTCTCAAAACTGTCAATCCTCACCTTCGCATTCGAATTATTGGCAACCTCTTGAAATGCAATGCTGAAAGTGTTCAAGAGTGTGCTGTCCTGATTCAAATCCTTCAGTGATCTCTTGCCTCGTGGATAACGAGGAGCCAGCCCCAGTACAAGAAACGTGTCGGTCCTTTCATCCAGCGCTGCAAGCACAAGAGGCAACAACGTATTGTCATACTCTGCACAGCTCTCCAAGATCCAGTTCCCCAGTCTCGTCAAGATCAAGGGATTTTTGAAAACGTTGATGTCAGGCCCATCAGTAAGAACCACCAATCTGTAAATCTTCAAGTTCTTGATGCTTCGTTTTTCAAACACAGCCATACCTGCGTTGAAGATGATCTTTTGGAACTGTTTAGCGTATTCAATCCCCTTGTTTATCAAGTCCATATCGTTGTCCAGTGCATC
Source organism: Barnettozyma hawaiiensis (assembly GCA_003706665.2). Lineage (NCBI taxonomy): Eukaryota > Fungi > Ascomycota > Saccharomycetes > Phaffomycetales > Phaffomycetaceae > Barnettozyma > Barnettozyma hawaiiensis. The sequence goes on along the minus strand of PPLY02000030.1, from coordinate 135,910 downwards.
CCAACTTGACCAGAAATTACTAATCCAGACCTTCTCTCTCTTCTGAATAAGGTCATTGATGTCCTCCTCACCTTCCACCGCCGCCGCCACTGTATCGGTATCTGCCACTGAACTATCGTGCTCCAGTAATGCTAAAATAGATTCGACACACTCACTTGCGCTCAATGATCCTCTGAACCCAAACGTCCGTACGAATCCCTCCCTGGCTAAATCGTTCAGACCAAAATAGCCAAGTGTCTTGTTGAACGTGGAGTTCAAGTTCTTCTTGATGTCACTGTTCATATACAGCCAATTCTGTCTGGTATCTTGTAATGAAATTCCCATTCTGGCGAACATCTTGTGCAGCGACTTGCGCCCTTCCTCCTTCCATATGCTCAGTTTAGAATTCACATAATTAGAATAGTAGAAGCTGTCGTAGAGTGTCCAGTGTCGAAGCATGAATAAATAGTAGTCTGTGTCGATTGAAAGACTGGACGAGTCGGCGTTCTTCATGCTTCCAACCACCGCCGTTGGATTCAGTCTCGCGACTTCAGCTCTCAGTGCATCGAATGCAAGTCTGTAGACTTCAGGATATTGGTCATCCAATGAAATGGTGCCAATTATGGTCAACCAGAGATTCTCAATGTCTGTCTCGCCAATCTCTGATAATAATGAGTAAATCTGGAGAGAAACAGAAATGGAGATTGTGGTACCAGTGGAATAGTAGTCTTCCAGTACTTTCTCATTGTTTCTGATCTGACGCTTTCTGGCCTTTTTCTCCTGCTTTATTCTTCTCTTTCGTACCTGAGAACTATCCTCCTCCTCCTCCTCATCTTCAGAATCTTCAAGGCCTTCGATCTCATCTTCTTCTTCTTCCTCCTCATCGTCATCTGTCTCTTCGCCATCCCCTTCATCATTATTCACACTGTCTTCTTGGCCTTGAAGTGTCATCAGTGTCCCGTAAGCCTCCCTCTCGATCCGCAGTTCCCTATCAATAAACCCATCATCCAAGCAAGAGACTATATGACTTCCAAAGATGTTGTCCAGATTCCAAGGTTTGTGGCCATCAATGACATAGATCTTCCTTGAAACTATCACTTCAACATCCTCACTGTCTCCAGTCTCATCCACGATAAACTCATTCGCATCGATCTCAAAGAAACTTTCAAGGTCAACCATCGCTCCAGCACCCAGTAGAACAATGTTCGGAATATCTGCATCCAGTTTGGCATAGTGCTCTTTTAAATCACTATATCCCACCACCGGTATAAGCTGGTACTGTATCAGCTCCTTCTTCAGCACAGAACACAGAATCTTCGATGCACAGAGAGCATCCACATTAAGACAACCAACAAAGATGATGAGCTTGCAGGTTGAATGACTCAGCGAAGTCCGCTTGATATCATCGAATGCCTGCTGAAAGTTTCCCCTGGTTATGTACATCGTACAAGCGGGTACAGGAACTTCTCTCGTTACTGCTACCTTAAAATCAGGCCCCCTTTATTGGTTCTATTGCTGCTGCTGCTGTTGCTGTTGCTTGTAGCCTTTAGTTATGTGTGCAAAAAAAAAGATTCTACGCGTCGAGGTCGCGTTTTGGGGCCGTGTTGGTCGGAATTTGATACTATCACGTTTTTTTCATATTCTCACGTGATTTTATTTTATGAATCTGTCTCGGAAGTAATACGTGTTCATATATACCGAAGGAAAAAAAAAGAATTTATTCATCATCACCATCATCTTCATCATCATCGTCATCCATCACAGCCATCCAGCCGCATCCAAATATATAATCCCGTTTTCCAATGTTATATTCCGTCTTTGCTCTACTTCTGATAGCTCAAGTCAATGCACAGTTCTTCAACAGCTTCTTTGGGGGTGGCCAACAGCAGCAGCAGCAGCAGCAGCAGCAATCGTTTGAAGATAGTGTACTCAATAACAAATGTGAAGGGTATCTGTGCACAGACACCAACACCTGTGTGGAAAAGCCCTTTGACTGTCCCTGTCCATATCCTAGATCCCAGCTTAAGTGTGTTCTTCCTGATAAAAAGAACTATGTCTGCATATCAAAGCCAGCTACTCGCGATGAAAAGCTAATTGAACAGTACGATGACCCAGTGAAAGGTCCAAAACTTGCCATCGAAGGTCTCAGGGACTGTGGTTGGGTTACCAAGGCTTACAATGGGTTGGTTTAATAAAAAAAAAAGATCAATACATGTGTATCAATCAGTCCCGATTCTTGCTAGCAACCCAGCGACTATAAATTATCTCGTTGATGTTGTACAACTTGAACAGCTCTGGTAAATTGTCGTCGCACATTTCGTCAAACTCCGTCTGAGTTGGAACATCAACAAAAACAAGAACAAGTCTCTTTCGGACACCGCCAACAACTCTGCTTATACACGACAACCAATCAAAGTTCTTGCTAGCAGTTCTGTTTTTGTCTTCTTCCTTCTTATAGTTGGGCAATACCAAGATTGCAAACTCCGCGTGGTGGAATGGAGGACCTCTCTTGTACAAAAGATAGTCAGTGCCAAATTTAATCCCAGATCTAACACACCAACCAAGTGATCTGTAATGATGGTACACAACATAGTTGAGCACAAAACGATCATCAGCCTGCTTTGTGGATAGCTCTCTAAAGAGATCCATCGTAGATAATTCATCAACATCAGCATCAGCATCATGAACACTCACAGAGTTCAAGGCAAATTTTAGGAAAAACACCTCTTGTGGCTGTAATTGAAGTTTCTCAATCTGGATCAATTGACCATCATCGCTATTCAACAGGGTATCATCTTCAGCTCTGACATAGGTCTCTCGTTCCATGACAACAGTGATATCTTTATCCCTGAAGGTCTTCAATTCGAGCCGCTCTTCAATGAATGGATCAACAATGCCTTGCTTTTTTAACTCGGCTTGTCGAGCCTCCAGCTTAGCACGCTCCAACTTGAACTTCTTGCGTTCATCTCTCCTGATGGCCGTGATTTCTTCAACTGTCAGGTTCTTGAACTCTCCAAGACCAAGTCTCTTCTGTGTTCTGTCGTACCAAGATGCTTCAGATCTACTAAAGACACCTTTCCCGAAGAAGCCTTCAGCCCATAGACTCTTGATATCATGCTCATTCTCCACGAAGAACATACCATTGTCCAACTCCACTGTTGCATGGCTCACATCACATCTGGAACCCAGATAAGCGCAAACGAAACGGATCCATGAAATTGGATTGTGTGGTACAAGGAGAGGTAGTTCAACAGGGTGAACAGGTAGGGAGTGCATATAGCGTATATTCAGTGGAACTCTTTTAGACATTTGCTTCTTTCTTTAAACACATAATTTAGTTAGTAAAATGCACAACACCTCCTTTAGAAACAATAACATAGCAACAAACGAGCAAGCAAGAAGCAGCACCACGGGTGTTTTTCTATTAAATCAGATACCGTTGTAGTCTATGAGAAATCAATGTGCTCACAGTGACGTTAGTCTTCGAGCAACGATCATTATCATCATCAAAAAGATCCCCACCAGTGCATGTGTGCTGCTGTGCTCCAAGTGTTCGCAAAGTCTCTCTTCTTTCATTGAACATACTTATTCAAATCAAATATGGGGCCCACTGAAGCCGATCCTAAATGGAACTAGTAGTAAACAGACATTGAAACCCGGGTAAACGAATACCTTGTTCAACAATGGAGATCCAAAAGAAGAGTAAAAAAAGGCAAATAAACATAAAAAGAAGAAGAAGGAAAGAGAAAAAATTCATCTTTTTATCTATAGAACTAATTTGGTTAGGGCAGCAGTGAAGTTTTTTTCAGGGCTCCATTTCCTCATTTCATCGATAAAAACTATTAAAACCACCTTTTGAGAGTGAAGATGAGGCCAGCTATTAGGGTGCTTAGAATGAAAAGCTATTAGGTGTTTAGGAGGGCTGGAAGTCCATGTACCTTCTTTTTTCTTTGAAGTTGTGGTACCGACGGATGAGGGTAGTCCGACGGTGTTGTGGCAAAGCTATAAAGAGGAACTCTAGACTTCTTTTACGAAAAATAAATGTTATTCAATGTGTTTGTTTGATAAATCTTTACATAATGTCGTAAAAGCGACTGCTTGTACGTAGAGATAGGAGAAATTATTTTGGGTATAGGTGTATTTACGTGTGTGTGTGTGTTGTTAGGGGTCATTAACATTCATTACACCTAATCCCTGTAGGCATCAGTACATAGGCAGCCACAACCTGAAGGACACTCATTAGAAATCCTAAACCATTCACTGGCACAATCCGCATGCAACACATGGTCACAAGAATAACAGCTGAAGAGCCTTCTATTGACTTTGAGTCCACAGTAGTTACAATCTTTATCAGCACCATTATGCCAAACGACTGTTGCCTGGTATGGGTCATTCCTCAAACACACCTTTTTGTAGTTGAACTTTAGAACCTCGGCTCTTCTTAGAATCTGACCCCAATTGTACAGGATGTTGGCATACTCGTCCCGGTACCTGTTGAATCTCTCACTGTCTTCACTGTCCAGTAATGTGAACCCGAATTTTTCCTCTTTATAGCCCAGCTCTATCTCATTCTGCATCTCAACAGTGATCTTAACCGGTTTCTCCATTCTCTCAGTGGTGATCACACTGGAGCTTCTTGAAAATGGAAGTCGGTAGTTAGAGTCTGAGTAGTTGGATTGGGCATGGGAACTGATGGATGGTGCCCGATCCTTGAAAGCTGGCTGTTCTGGCACAAGTGGTGAAGGATTGATATCGTCTTCCTTTAGTTTAGGCCCTTGAATGACACAGCTCATCATTGCTAGCATTTGCACATTTCCAAGATTCTCGTAATACTCCATTAGCTCCTTAATCAGCCATAGTCTTCCAAATGGATGTGTGCCCCAGTAGAAGGAATCATTGAAGACTGTGGATAAAACTCTCCAGGAGTTTGCCAGATCGTCATAGTCATGTTTTGCACAAACCTCAGCATTGTACAAAGCCAGGCTCTTTGGGGAGTCTCCAATGACTTTATACTCTTCGGCCAGTTCCATTTTGGAAGGAAGAAGATAGTTCATGTCAAAAATAGCAACAACATTCCTGCTAACTGATTGGGATTCATAACCATCTCCTGTCTGTTGGGCGTTGGTATTCAAGGATCTTTCAGTTGACAGAGTCTTCTTCTCATGTGTAGTGGCGGTGGTGGTGTCGTAATTTTGAAGTTTGAAAACACCGGGAATTGTACGTCTTTTCGACTGATCCTTCTTCAAGATATCGTTCCAATCATCACTCAAACTGTCATCACTAGTATTGTCATAGTCAAAAAATACTTGGTTACTGAAGCCCTTTTCATCAAACTTGAAAACCTTTTGCTCCTTCTCCTGGTTCTTTGGTATGAAAAAGCAAACCAGTTGGCCAGTCTTCGTCCATGATGCTCCACAGCCTTTTGGCACTGGTGTACTGTCGAAGGTAGGCTTGGCTGCTGCTGCTGCTGCTGTCGACACTTCAGAGGCAACCAGAGGAATCAGTTCATCGTACTCATCCTCATCATCATCTTCATAATCATCAATATCGTTATCAGATGCTGATGATGACACCGATGGCAGCGAGGTCAACTCTGCAAACTGGCCACCATTGTCAAACTGGTCCTTTGGATCATCTGAGTCACTTTCAAGGTTTGACAGATCAATTTTCTCACCCATGATGAATCTTAAAGAGGACTCTAAGGAGAACCTCTGAGCTTTGGCATAAGCCTTGGAGATCTCATTCAAGTTTGAAATAATTTCCTGTCGTTTTTCTGAGTCCAAGTTGGTGTTTTCCTCAATTCTGAAGGTGGGTGGGCTAGAAGGGTATTCGGCAGGGATCTTAATAGCAACTCTTAGAAAGATCAATTCATCGGGATCTGACCCCCAGGGACCATTTAGGGATAAGACAAGCATACCGGTCGAGACAGAGATCTTTTCAAACTTTACCTTTGGGAACTTATGACCAATGATTGTAACTTCTTCACCGAGGTTATCTGGGGTATTGTCTGTGAGGTTGTTTGGATTTTGATCAATGGAAGGAATGAATGCAGAGCGGCCAATTCTAACCCCTGAAATCCAGTTCAAGTGGTCTTTGGTATTCGTTGTGCTTGCTCCTTTACTAGAAACAAACGTATCCTTGGTTTTCTTGAGTATCAGCTGGTTTGGTAAAGCAATGTCTGGCTCTTCTCTGTAGGTTCTGTAGTCGTAAGGGGGAAAGAGATCTGTGGAAGTGCCACCTCGTTCAAAACCCATTTTCCCATAAATGTCATCATCCAAAGACCAAAGTCTCAAATCGCAATCCTTTGACCAGGTAACCAATTGAAACTCCCTGTCATCAACTCCTGAGGAGCTGCTGTACCTTTGTCTCCATAGGAAATCAGTCACTCTTTCCGAATGTCCCTTGAATACAGTTGATGGCTTCATGAAGGTTGTGGTGGCCCCTTCCAGATTCTTCTGATTCACAAGGTAGATGGCATCTGAACCCCCTCTCAAAGGCATAATGGCACAGCCATGGCCGAATGGCAGATGTCTTGCTCTCCAGACAGGGAAATGAGTATTGACAATTGATGTGGGCTTTTCAGTATCTTTTGAAAGATCCCAAAACTTGACAGAACAGTCGTTGGATGAAGAAATGATCTCATTCTCCTTCGTTCGGCTGAAATCGACACCATTTATCTTTCTGGAGTGAGCAGCGATGCGATGCAGTGGTTTGGCGTTGTTACGTAGATCCCAGATGTAGAAGTAGTTGTCATGCGACGAGGCCAGAATATTTGGGTTTTGAAAGTTCCACTTCACCTGCGAAGCTCCAGCTCTCCAATCAGCTACTGAATAAAACGGTCTCTTAGGACTTCTCATATCCCATGCCAGAACAGAGGTATCAATTGAGCATGTGGCCAAGAGTTCGGGATTGTCTGGATGGAAGTTGATATCTGTAATCGCTCTTGAGTGTCCGTGCAGGATATGCTCGATACCCTTGTCTCCTGTTCTTGCAAGATTCCATAATATTGCCTTCTGGTTTGAAGTAGAGACAACCCATGCCGGTTTAGATGCGTGTGGAGACCACTGAACATCAGCAACTTCCCACGAGGTCAGGTGTTGAATCCACCTTGGAGGGGAAAATGGATCATCAAGGTCAACGACGTACAAGCCACGATGGCCTGCCAGCACAACATCCCTCCCTGAAGGATTGATAGAGACAGCCCCGACACCACCATCCACTCTCAAGGAAAGTGAGTTTCCAAAAGTGTTGGAATCGTATGGGGACCTGATGGCCATTGAAACACTGCGTATATGTTCGTTTCTCCTTAAAAAACAACAACAACAACAACAACAACAACAACAAACGACCGACCAGAGTGTTCAGCAGGGAAGAGAATGGGATAAAGGGTCAACAGGTCTATATTACTTGTGTTCAGTGAACTATGAAATGTAGACATGTTATGATTTGTTTGGCTGTGAAGTAACAGAGGGGACTCATAACCCAATGACAAAATGGCTCATAACCGTTATAATGAACCAATCGGTTTATCATACACCCATACACCCATACACTACCTCCAACCACACTTACTAGTTTCAGGCGAAAGTAAACAGCTTGACGGATACAGCTTGATGACTTCGTGTAGACCTGATTGGATTTCTGAAGATTGGAACAATCAGCAGAATAACAGCTTCTGTATCTAATTTTTAAAATGGTGGCATTTTTATGCCGTTTTGGTCATTATTCTAGTTGAGAACTTTTCCCTTAGCAGCGGCTCGTGTAGCTCAGTGGTTAGAGCTTCGTGCTTATAGCGGAAAATCACCCGTTGTGCCTCATCGCACAGTTGTGTTTAAGTAACGCGACCGTCGTGGGTTCGAACCCCACCTCGAGCATTTTTTTTAGTACGTAGAATATCATTTTATATATGGACACGTACATATATATATATATATATATCCAATTAGAAACTTTATGCTTTCAAACAAATGACTGTGTGCTTGTACCTCTTCCGGTGGTGTTTTGGAGGAGATGTCATCGATGTTCTTTCTTTATGGTTCGAAGCACTGTTTCATTTGGCTGACTGTGGGAAAAAAATGCTTTACAACAAAAAAATTGGTGTAGTTTATTTTTATTTATTCACTTATTGTATACAACAATCCTTCTATTGTCCGCAACAATGCCACCGAAGAAGACCAAAGAAGTGGTAAAGGACGAGCGGCTACAAGCAGTTGTGCTTGCTGACTCGTTTGAGACACGCTTCATGCCACTAACTTCGTTCAAGCCGAGATGTTTGATGCCACTTGCCAACGTGCCGCTGATCGAGTACACCTTGGAGTTCCTTGCGAAGGCGGGTGTTGATGAAGTCTATATCATCTGTTGCAACCATGCTGATCAGATTCAAGCGTATATTGAGAAATCTAAGTGGAACCTTCCCTGGTCACCATTCAAGATCACTACTATTATGACACTAGAGTCGAGATCTGTCGGTGATGCGATGAGAGACGTTGACAACAGAGGGCTGATCAGCAGTGATTTCTTGCTAATCTCGGGTGATGTTGTGACAAACATTGACTTTGAGAAAGTGATGGAGGTGCACAAGGCCAAGAAGGCGAAGGATAAAGATCACATTGCTACAATGGTGTTGGCCCAAGCCAATGCCTTGCACAGAACCAGATCCCATTTCGCAACGTTCATTCTAGATAACGACAACAAGTGCCTTTACTACCAGGATATTCCACCAGGCGAAAAATCCATCTCTATTGACCCAGAGCTGTTGGAGGACGTTGATGAGTTTGTCGTTAGAAATGACATGATTGATTGCCATGTTGACATTTGCACTCCAGCAGTTCCAGCTATCTTCCAGGACAATTTCGACTACCAATACTTGAGAAAGGATTTTGTCAAGGGAACGCTATCGTTTGACATCCTAAAGAAGAGCATCTATGCTTACATCACTGATGATTACGCAGCAAGAGTTGAAAGCTGGCAAACGTATGAAGCTGTCACCCAGGACATCCTCGCCAGATGGTCGTATCCAGTTGTTCCCGATGCGAACTTTCTGAATCAATCCTACACACACGAGGGTTCACATATCTACAAGGAGAAAAACGTTGTTCTTGCACAGAGTTGTAAAATCGGCTCATGTGTTGCTATTGGTGCTGATACAGCTATTGGTGATGGCACTTTTATCGAGGACTCTGTCATTGGATCCGACTGTAAGATTGGCAACAATGTTGTGATTAAGAACAGTTATATCTGGGATGGCACTGTCATCAACGATGGTTGCATAGTAAGTCACTCTATTGTTGCGAACAATGCCATCATTGGTTGTAATTCGAAGATCACAAAAGCTGTTATCGGGTTCAATGTCGAAGTTCCTGAGAATGTCGAGGTTTCCAACAATAAAATTTCCTCTACCCAAATACACGAGGATGACGAGACTATTCATGGTGGATATAACTATGATTCTTCGGAGGATAATTCATTGGTGAATGACATGGCTGATTTGTACCTCAGTGACGATTCGATTATTTCCGTCAAACAAAAGAAGAAGAGAAGCATGTCTACAACAAGTGTTTATACGGACTATGAGGAGGAAGAAGAAGAAGAGGAGGACTTTGAGAAGGAAGCAATTGCCACAGTCGAGCGGGCCTTGGAATACAACCATGACCTGGACACTGCACTTTTGGAATTGAACACTTTGAGAATGAGTATGAATGTGACCTACCATGAAGTGAGACTGGCGACATGCACAGCCATTCTCAATAGAATCTACCATTTCATTGACACCCAAACACTGAACGCCAAAGCCGCGACAGACAAGATCATGAAACAATGGGGTCCAATGTTCAAGAGACAGGTGTTTGATGCAGAAGAACAAGTGGATCTGTTGCGGATTCTGGAAGGTTTGATTAAACCAGAGCTCAAACAGATTCTGTTGTATATCTTGACGATTCTGTACGACTTGGAGATTGTTGACGAGGAATCAATTCTTGAATGGTGGTCAACCACACCAAAGGACAACCAGGCCGTGGAAAAATTTGTTGATTGGCTAGAGGAGGCGGAAGAGGGATCTAGTGAGGAGGATTGAAAGGGAGAGGAGGAAGAAAAAAGTTCAAATAAAACACACAGAAGGTGCATACAGGTAACGTCTCCATCCTCACATAGAATCTTGTAGCTTGGTCCACACATTGAAGAGTAATGGGTAGTATATAGTCACGTGAGTTCATGTGACATTGTCAATCGTAATTGATATTTTAACCACCCCGGTTTTATTTGCTTTTCTTTGGCGGAGGAAGAAAAAAAAAACACACAAAACAAAACAGAAAAAAACCAAAAAAAAAATATGAAACAGGTGAAGGTGAGAAGTTGAGGAAGGTACAGGAAGGACGGACCTCTTGACATTTGCACCGCGACAGTTCTATCAGCCGAATTGAGATCCTCGAGGAAAGAGCTCACGCCTACTTTAAATACAAATTAAACTTAAAGTCTTCTATCGTGTGTTCTTTTCCCCGGCATTACAACGGCCAATTGATTAATCCCCTAGCCAGCTTATCAGATACAAAGTGAATCCCCTCTTATCCTTTGCTGAATATCTGCAATCATTCCATTTGTATCATCGCTCAACACTAATATTCTGAGTATAAGATGCAAACAATCAAGTGTGTTGTCGTCGGTGACGGTGCCGTGGGTAAAGTATGTATCCCCTACTACTTGTTGATTGATTGATTGATTGATCGATTGAGTGATTGATTGATTGATTGATTGGAATTTTTTACTAACTATCAACACACAGACCTGTCTACTTATATCATACACCACAAACAAGTTCCCAGCGGACTATGTGCCAACTGTGTTTGACAACTATGCAGTCACTGTTATGATTGGTGACGAGCCCTACACATTCGGCCTATTTGATACCGCAGGCCAAGAGGATTATGACAGACTTCGTCCATTGAGTTACCCTTCTACTGATGTGTTCTTGGTGTGCTTTTCTATCACCTCTCCCGCCTCTTTTGAGAACGTGAGAGAGAAATGGTTCCCAGAGATCCACCACCATTCTCCAGGTGTTCCTGCTATCATTGTTGGTACCCAGGTGGATTTGAGGGATGATCAAATCATCATTGAGAGATTGAAGAGACAAGGCACTGCGCCAATTAGACCAGAAGAGGGGGAGAAACTAGCCAGACAGTTGGGTGCTGTCAAGTACGTTGAGTGCTCTGCCTTGACCCAAAGAGGTTTGAAGAATGTGTTTGATGAGGCCATTGTTGCTGCTCTAGAGCCAGAAGCCGTGCAAAGCAAGAGAAAGAAGAAATGTACTATTCTCTAAATCATGAGGGTTTTCGATTTCACTTCTTGCCTTTGCTGCACCGTATAGTATGCTTTTTTAAATTTATAGTTTGTTGTTCTTACAAGTTGTCTACGTATTTGCAACCGGTATAATGTGGCTGGCTGGCTGCTCTCTTAGAGCGGGCACAGACGTATGGGTAATTTTTGGTACGCTTTCTCTAGCAACAGTTTCAGATGCGTAAATTTAATCACTAAGAAATTTCGCCCAAGTTTTTTTTTTTTCTTGTTGTCGATGCGGAAAGAAAAAAAAAATTTGGGAGGCGACAGAGGGTTTGAAAGATCAACAAACAACAACAGCATCCACGGCAGTTGCACTACACAAAAAAAATGGCCCAAATGTATCAAGGTGCGCGTTCTGAAACGCTGTGTAAGTATAAAATTTGTCCAACTACTCCTTAGCAATGTTTTGACTAACACAATTTGTTCAAGTTCTTGGTGGTGAAAAGTTGAGTGGTGAAGACATTCGTAACCAGAATGTTCTTGCTGCGTCCGCTGTGGCGAACGTGGTGAAGTCCTCCCTTGGTCCTGTTGGCCTAGATAAAATGCTTGTGGATGACATTGGTGATGTTGTTGTTACCAACGATGGTGCGACCATTCTGAGTTTGCTAGATGTTCAACATCCTGCGGGTAAAATTCTCGTTGATCTTGCTCAACAGCAGGACAGGGAAGTTGGTGATGGTACTACTTCTGTCGTAATCATCGCGTCTGAGTTATTGAAGAGGGCAAACGATCTAGTCAAGAACAAAATCCATCCAACCACTATCATTGCCGGGTACAGAGTTGCCTTGAGAGAGGCAACAAGATACATCAATGAAGTTTTATCTCAACCAGTTGATAATTTGGGTAAAGAGACCATAATTAACATTGCAAAGACCTCGATGTCGTCGAAGATCATTGGCTCGCAATCAGACTTTTTTTCACAGCTGGCCGTTGATGCAATGCTAGCTGTTCAAACCACGAATGGTAAAGGCGAGACCAAGTATCCAGTCAAGGCAGTCAATATCCTAAAGGCTCATGGTAAGTCTTCAGCAGAATCGCAATTGATCAAGGGCTATGCATTGAACTGTACAGTTGCGTCTCAAGCCATGCTGAAGAAGGTTTCTGGCGCAAGGATCGCCGTTCTGGATATAAATCTCCAAAAGGCCAGAATGGCCATGGGTGTCCAAATAAACATTGACGACCCAGAACAACTAGAAGAGATCAGAAAGAGAGAGTATGGTATTGTGCTGGAAAAAATCAGGAAGATAATAGCTGCTGGTGCCAATGTTGTGTTGACTACCAAAGGTATCGATGATTTATGTTTGAAAGAGTTTGTTGAAGCTGGTGTCATGGCTGTTAGACGTTGTAAGAAGGAGGACCTGAGAAGAATTGCCAGAGCTACTGGTGCTTCATTCATCAGCAGTTTGTCCAATTTAGAGGGCGATGAAACTTTTGAAACAAGTTATCTGGGTTACGCTGAAGAAGTTGTCCAGGAGAGAATCTCTGATGATGAGTGTATTCTCATCAAGGGAACCAAGGCGCACTCTTCTTCATCTATTATCTTGAGAGGTGCAAACGATTACACACTAGATGAGATGGAAAGATCCCTGCATGATTCCCTTTCAGTTATCAAGCGAACACTAGAGAGCGGAAATGTGGTTCCAGGTGGTGGTGCTGTTGAGGCTGCTCTGAACATTTATCTCGAAAATTTTGCCACCACAGTTGGCTCCAGAGAACAGCTTGCCATTGCTGAGTTTGCCAATGCCCTTTTGATCATTCCAAAGACGCTAGCTTCTAATGCTGCCAAGGACTCTTCTGATTTGATTGCAAAGCTGAGATCCTACCACAGTGCAAGTCAATCTGCGCTTCCAACTGACACCAAGAGAAGAGGCTACAAGAACTATGGCCTTGATTTGATCAAAGGCAAGATTGTAGATGAAACTGTGACTGGTGTTTTGGAACCAACTGTCAGCAAGATCAAGTCGTTGAAGTCCGCTTTAGAAGCCTGTATCGCCATTCTGAGAATTGATACTATGATTACAGTTGATCCAGAAGAACCAAAGGATGATGGCCATGGTCATGATCATTAGTTTATAATAAATGCGCGCGATTCAATAGACACGATGGGTCAGAATCCTATGTAAACCATAAACATACATCTATCGCATACATTATACTATTTTATTTCTGGAGATAAATCGGATAGACACTAACTACTACCACCGGGAGGAAAAAAAGGAAGATGCGCCAGCCCGGAGTCGAACCGGGGGCTCAAAGATGGCAACTTTGAATTTTACCGCTAAACCACTGGCGCCTTTTGATGTAGTGGAGTTTTGTCTCCGGAGTGAAGTCAAGAAAATACTGACATCATGTGATCAAATGGCGGAATGAGAAAAATTATTTTTAGTCCCCGTTACGGACACGATTTTTAGTTGGCTCGTTTAACCGCTTCGCCGTTGGAAGAGAAAAAGAAAAAAAAAACGAGGATGAATCATTTCCTTAAACGAGACCGTATAGGGGTGAGAGTGATCTCCTATTGTTGGTTGGAAGATAAAGAAAGAGCCTTCTGCAAGAGATAGATCGACCAGGTCCAATAGGTACACACTAGAACGCTTGGGTTACGCTTACCAATTCAACATTTGCGTACAAAGTATCCATTCGTTGTCGTCCCAATCAACCGAGGGGAGGGGGGGGCAGCACCGATAGTCGATTCAACTGGACTGCGTGGCCATCACCGTACACCGTCGTACACAGACAACATTAAACAAACCATAATGACTTTCAGTGAAAGCAATATCGCGCCATACCTTGAATCCTATGACAAGTCTGTCATCACTCAATCCAGCTCTTTCTCTTCTGATGATTCAGATAAACAGCCAGCAGCAACAGGAGCAACAGCATCCAAAGTGGTTTTAATTGAAAAAGACGGCAAAACTGTTAGCACGACCTCCACTGGTAAGAGGAAATTCCACAAAAAGTCCAAACTGGGATGCGACTCTTGCAAAAGGAGAAGAGTCAAGTGCGATGAGGCCAAACCCGGCTGCAAGAAGTGTGAGAACCTCAACATTGACTGTGTGTATTCTGTGCTGGATGCTGCTGGTGCTGCCACCACCAGCACCGCCACAGCCTCGCCTACTTCGCATGCTTCAAAGCCGGCAACTAGGAAACCACCAGCGAAGAAGCGGAAGACCTCTTGCACGGATTCATCAGACAATAAGGACACAGACAACAGCAACAGCGATGCTTCATTTTATGGGAACAACTTGCCGAAATCAGTGCTGCAAGCGATTGAAACCAACAACCTCAGTGGCATTATGGGCGGCCATGGATTTCCTTCATTTAACACCAGTGGTGGTGGTCTGAAGTTTGAAAACTTTGATGCTGCGTCCTCGCTTGCGAATTCCCTTCCAATACCAACGTTCACCTTGAACAAGCTCGCCTCGTCTCTACCCATGAACCTGGCTCAGCAGCTATCTGGAATGAATCCTGCCAACTTTGCGCAGCTGAGGGCTTCAATGCTCGGTGGTGGTGGTGGTGAGAACTCGCCAATGATATCGGCAGATTCCTCCAATAACTTGTCCGTCAACCTCAACACAATGAGCAACAATCCAACTATATCACCGCAACCATCGATCCCTGGGGGGTCTGCCACATCACCGCTTTCAACTCACCAGCAATTACATGATGACAACAAGGATGTTTTCACTGGTCACCAAAGCAGCATCAATATAAAGGCTCAAGACTCGTCGCCATATGCTGCCCCAAAGAACCTCAATCTGAGCGACTTGAGACTGATGTACCATTACACCACCGTGGTTGCACCAACTATCACCACTGCCGGTATTTCTGAGAAGAAGATTTGGATGGAGGATATTCCGCAGTTGGCCTTTGACTATCCCTTCCTGATGCATTCTATACTGGCGTTTTCTGCAACCCACCTCTCAAGGACTCTGAAGTCGCTGGAGGAAACGCTGACCTACCACAGAGGAGAGGCGTTGAGGCTCTTGCGAGAGGCTGTGCTGGAGATCTCGACTGAGAACACTGATGCTTTAGTCGCATCTGCTTTGATTCTGATTATGGACTCGCTAGCCAATGCGTCCTTGCCGTCATCGTCGTCTCCGACTTCTCTCCCTGCTTCGGCCTGGATATTCCACGTCAAGGGTGCTGCTACTATTCTGACGGCAGTGTGGCCGCTCCCACCTTCATCAAGATTCCACAAATTCATCTCTGTTGATCTGGGTGATTTGGGTGACATTGTGAATGAGGGAAGCGGTTCAATCTCTGAACTGGTTTGCTTTGACGAATCGATTGCCGATTTATACCCAGTTGAGTATGACTCGCCATACCTCATAACGCTGGCGTACCTGGACAAGTTACACCACGAGAAGGACAAGTCAGACTTCATTCTGAGGATATTTGCGTTCCCTGCCCTATTGGATAAGACGTTTCTGGCTCTTCTTATGTCAGGGGACCTGTCTGCTATGCGAATTATGAGAAGTTACTACTCTTTGCTAAGAGGGTTCACAACAGAGATGAAGGATAAGGTGTGGTTCTTGGAAGGCGTTTCACGGGTTTTACCAGTCGATGTCGACGAGTACACTGGTGGTGGTGGTATGCACATGATGTTGGATTTCCTTGGTGGAGGACTCCCTTCGATGACAACAACAAACCTAGCACCAGGGTTAAACATCGATATCAACGACCATTTCATGAACCCATGAGGAAAAATGGAAAATAATATTTCGCCCCATTTCACTTCTTTTAATATTGTTTATCATCATATCATATATTTATTAATCCTAATTAATGGTCATTATATGTAGGTCAAAATAGGACTATTTGATTTCCTAATTATATATGATGGATTTTTCCAGAACTTTCTTTTTTTCTTTCCATGTTGGTTGATGTTTTGGCTTTTGCCACCAAACCAACCAATAGAACAAACAGGTGATCAAACTGAAAGCAATTGACAGAGAACAGAATGGTTGTTCACAATCCCAATAACTGGCACTGGGTTGACAAGAACTGCATTGACTGGACACGTCAGTACTTCAAAGACCATGCCATTGGCTTGAAGGCTGAAGGCAGTGGCACCACTCCCGAAAGCGTTGAGGTTAAATCAGTTACATCAGTTGAAGGTGATGTTGTCGTTTCTCAGAGAAAGGGAAAGGTCATCAGCTTATTTGACCTGAAGGTGGTGCTTTCTTACACTGGTAAAGTTGGCGATCTGGCCGTGAGTGGCTCGGTCACAACGCCTGAAGTCGCCTATGATACCGAAGAAGATGAGTACCAGTTCGAGATATCTGTTTTCAGTGAGAACAGCGAGAACAGCAGGATCAAGGAAGTGGTGAGACAGAAGCTGGTGCCTCAGTTGAGAAAGAGCTATGCACAATTTGGGAGAGACTTGCTCACTACCCATGGTTCTGATATCCAGCACCCTGAAGACCAGGTCAATTCACAGTTCACCAAAGCCAACCAGTCATTGATTGGAGCCTCTGACAGCAAAAACAAACCCGAGTCAGGCTCCTCCCCATCGACCAACGCAAATTCTCAAACCTCGTCTAAACCCACAGCCACATCTTCAACTGTGGTGCCACAGTACAACACGTCCACCTTACATTTTGAGCCAACATTTAACACCACAGCCGAGCAGCTGTACGTCACATTTCTGGAGAAGAACAGAATCGGAGCGTGGACCAGATCTCTTCCAGACTTCCCAGAGGATTTCCTGAAGGAGGGCTCGCAGTTCAAGCTGTTTGGAGGTAATGTCGAGGGCTCAATCAAGACCTTGAAGCAAAACGAGCAGATTGTGCAATTGTGGAGACTCAAGAGTTGGAAGGCTGGTCATTTCGCCACTTTGACCATTAATATCCACCAAGGTGACTCTGAAACCAAGCTGGATGTCCTGTTCAAAGGTATTCCTATTGGAGAAGAAGGTACTGTCCAAGGAAACTTTGAAGACTACTATGTCAGATCCATCAAGCTGACCTTTGGATTTGGTGCTGTGCTCTAGATAATGGCCACGCTTCTCTCTGCAAATGCCTGCGCACCTGCTGCTGAAGTTTACATACAAAGGGCTTCAAACCAGTCCGATTACGTAATTCAATGATGAGAAATATATTACATAAGCCTATTTTTGTTCCACAAATCCTTAAAAATGCATGTGATTTTCGAAGAGAAAATAAAAATGTGTTCCACGTTGTGGTATACACTTACACCAAGCTGCACTTCCTCGTTTCTATAGAAGTCGGAGTTGGACTGAGTGCACCCAACGGCATCCACTCAATTGTTCAGAGGGCAGCACTCGCTTGTTTCAATTTGCCTGTGGTGTTGTGTGTGTTTTTTCCAACCAGAAAGCTAAGCTGGGGTGAAGAGACATATATACCGATCTCGATCCGCATCCTTTCTGTCAAAGAGTTTCACCATGTCCAACCCGTCAGTGCCACTGTCGCGGTCAGCGACTCCATCCACACCGCCTTTCCTGAATATTGTATCCCCAGACCTCCGATCTTTGAAGAGTATCCTCCGATCTCCAGGCGATGGTGATAGGGTGGTGGCACAGCCACCACCAGAGATGGACTTTGAAGCAGCGTATGCCATTCTCACCAAGTCACCAACTTTCCAAACCCCCCCGCACACTGCTGCTACTCCAGTGCCAACGTCGCCGCAGACATTTGCTCCTGGTGTAATAGCACCTCATTCACATCTACAGCAGCCGATGCCCATACTGCCACAGATTGAAGTCGGCAGGAACCAACACCAATTTCTCGCAGATACAGACACTGATACAGACACAGACAGAAGCCAGACACTCCTACTCCCCATTCCCTCGAGGACATTTGTATCATCGCCTCCATCAACCATACCAGCATCGTCAAACTCGTTTGATATGTCCAATGACATACGAGACCTAATGTACAAAGGCCATAACCACCACCACCACCATCCTTCTTCTCCGCTGTTCAACATCCCATCGCCGCCGCCGACAATCACACAGGCAAAACTGAGTCCCCTTAGTGCAAATGATATGGTGGACCTGGAGAATCTGGCTTTCTTTTCGAAATATGATGAGCTGCTCTCTACCAACGAGACCAACGCACTCGAACAGTTCCTGGACAGCATTATTGACGATAAGAAGATTACTGGAGACCATGGACAAAGTGGTAGTAGTGGTGGTGGAAGCAGCAACGCTCTGCATCATCTGGACTCTTCTGGCTTAGAATTTGATCAGGCTTATAAGTTAGCAATGCAAGAACTGGAGACTCCAGGTCTTGAACTCGAGCATTCCTCTTCGAGTATCACAGCCATCACCACCACAGGTCTAGGATTGGGATTAGCAGTGGCAGAAGAA
Organism: Barnettozyma hawaiiensis; assembly: GCA_003706665.2. Lineage (NCBI taxonomy): Eukaryota > Fungi > Ascomycota > Saccharomycetes > Phaffomycetales > Phaffomycetaceae > Barnettozyma > Barnettozyma hawaiiensis. The sequence continues at coordinate 117,270 of PPLY02000030.1, read as the reverse complement.
GGTACTCCTGTAAAAATCACACCTGGGAAGAGGACCCTAGAGGCTGTCAAGGCTGGCGAGATCACCATCGGGCATCAGGACAAGACAGAGGCTCCAGCTGCTCTTCCTGCGTTGAAAGAGAAGAAGCAACGAAAGCGAAGAAAGACTCTCTCCGACGAGCAAAAGAAGCTTAACCACACCACAAGTGAGCAGAAGAGACGTGGAGCCATTAAAGAGGCGTTTGATGACCTGGTGAAACTACTGCCTTCATTGAATAAGCATAAACAGAATAAGGAAGAGACCAGCTCAACAACAACAGCTAAGGCCAATAAAGCTCCTTCAAAATCAGTAGTCTTAGAGAGGACAGCTCTTGACATCCAGCGATTGATCAGTGTGAACAAGGATCTCAAAAAGTTGTTAACTAACTAAATACATTTCATTCATATGCTTAAATTTCTCTCATCCCCACCTATATTCCACACTCCAAAGACCATCCATCCATTACAAGTTCAGTTCATTCAAGATCTGGCCAGCCAATGCTTTGTACATCCACGTATTCCCTAAAACTTTCTTGAACTGAACACCATACAAGCCCACTAAGGGAACCTTGACAACATGAATTTCAAACTTCAATGGTGTGCGACTTTGAGACGAAGAAGAAGAAGCAGATTTATGCTCGTGAGGTTGATTGGCTAATGATGACGTACCTTGAACCGGTGAGGTTGGCGCCCGCGCCCTGCTTTGTTCAATTCTGCTGGATATCAGCATATCACTTCCACCGTGGCCACCATGTTCATTGTTCAAAGAGTCCAATGAGGCTGATGAGTCAAAGTCATACTGGTTGAACTGATTAGATGCAGCAACTGGAGTAGGTGGAATAGCCGGTGTTGCAGACCCCGATGGCTTGTGTCTGTATCCAAGGATGGACCCACCAATCGAAAACTTTCTCCTGTGAGTACTGGACCTGGAAACAGTTGTTGACTGGTGTGGATGGCCACTTTCACCATGGGATGCTTCTCCTACAGAAATAGCATCTGCACCAGGTGGTACTGGTGGTGGAACTGGAAGTCGGGTATTATTAGGGTCACCAGACGAGGCATTGAGAGTCCCAAAAGCAGAATCATTGGAAGATTTTCCCGATCTGGAAATAGCGCCTTCAGCACCACCAGCTGGCTCGTTTGGCTTAATCGATGGAACATGCTGACAGATAAACCCACCGCGAACCTCAGTATACCGAACGTCCAACTTGGTTAAAACGGATATGATGCTTGCACGAATGACAGGTAAAGGTTTGGTAGAAGTGGTTTGGACAGAGAAGAACCCCTTCAAGAATAGAGTCCGTGGGAATTCAATAGATGGCATTGTCCCAGGAGCTGCCTTATTTGCATCTTCTATAATTTTATCTTCATTAATTTCTTCACCACCTCCATCGGTTCTTCTTTGGGAAGCTGAAGTTGAAGTAGTTGAATTGACCAACGTAACTTTATCAGAGTTAGGGAAGTCATCCAAGGTTACATCATCAAAGAAGGTATCGTCGTTCAGATCAGCAGGTAATGGTGGAACCTGTTGCACTTCATTGGAGTGGTCGGAAAAACCTGGGTGATCACGACGGTGGCCCACAGACTTGGCTCTGGCAGAAGGATGAAACTTCTTAGGAGCTTGGGAAGAACCTGATTTGGAAGAAGACTGTGAAATTTCAGGTCTGACCACGCCGCCAGTGTACGCAGAGACGGTTCTGTTGTGGCCTTTGTTTTGAACTCTAGTGTTAGTGCCAGGATTAGACTCCTCAGTCTTAAGTGTACCAGTACCACCAGTGAATGAAGTTTTTGGAACATGTAAACTCCCAACTCTTTGGAAAGAATTACTATTGCCAAATCCTTGATATTTGGTGTTTACTGTGTAATCACTGTCGTCGTTTCTTTGAGTCTGTGGCACATTCACAGAGTTTGTGCGCTGGATACTTCCTTCTTGTGGGCGTCTGGTTCTCAACTGACTGAACTTTCTAATCAAAGAGTTGAATCCTTTCTCATCACCATTAACAGGCTGCTGTTTATGAGGTTGTTGCGGTGTGGCGCTATCTTCATTGACAGCTGTGGTATGGGATGAAACAATTTGTTGAGTATCTGGCAAAGGTGGGGCAGAGGTATGAATCGGAGAGGTGTGGGCAGCTTCTGGAAATGACAAAATTGGTGGCTGGGGTGGTGGTGTCTGGAATTGATCTTTGGCAGAACCGGATTCAACTTGGACTTGTGCGCCTTGTTGAAATGATGGACCCACTGATACTGGGGTTTCTTGACTTTCCAATTGTTCCCCTTGGTAATCGGGAACAGGAACAGGAACATCCATAATTGACTGCTTTGCCTTCTTTCTTTTGAACATTTCATCAACCAAGTAGTAGATAGAGACCAGTGGATGGAAAGAAGACGTTGGATCAACTCTCAATGAGCCTGATCTCTCTTGTACCTGATACCAATGCTTGGAAGCTTCTGAATACAGATCAGATTTGATGACTTGCGTCAACTCACTCGCGATGTGCTCCTCGGACTCACCCAACTCCAACGAGTAAATCTCCCTGATCACATTTGGGTCCAATGGCAGCGTTAGTGGAGTTCTAGAAGGAATGAATGACAATGGGTGGTTCTCATAGCCCTTAGTTATCCATGGGTGAGTCAAAACTTCTGGCAGCTTGGCCCTTTTGTTTGGATTGACAACCAACATTCTGGTCAACAATGACACCACTTCTGACGATAGATAGCTTGGGTACTCAACCTTACCTTTCTTGATCTTTTCATGAAGGGAGGAGACACTTTGATCATCAAAGGGAACTTTACCACAAACCAACACATACAAGACCACACCAAACGACCACACGTCAACTTCTGGACCAATGTATGGATGTGCACACAGCAGCTCAGGTGCTGCAAAGTATAATGACCCACAGTAAGTCTTCAATAAAGAGTCATTGGAGTACATATTTGACAAACCAAAATCAATGATTTTGATATCACCAGTCTTTGATATCATAATGTTTTCAATCTTCAAGTCTCTATGTACAACGTTATTCTTATGAAGGTAATCGAGGGCTGATCCGATTCCTCTGGCAAACTTTCTAGCATGGCGTTCTTTTAGTGATCCATGTGAAACAATGTAGTCCAACATTTGGCCACCAGAAACGTATTCGAACAACATGTAATAGTGGTTGGACATAGTGATCACTTCAAACAAGCGGCAGATAAAGGGATGGTATAGAATCTTACCCAAGGAAGCCTCTCTGATAGTTCTTCTGTCTCGAGCAACCTCCTTCTCGTATTCCTTCATTCTTTTTGTAGCTTCATTATCATCAACAGGCGGAGGTGCATTGGCATGGTTTCTCTCGTATACCCTAGCGGCTCTTGGCACAATTTTGATGGCACACACTTCAGACGTTTGCCTATGCTTTGCCAATTTCACTTTGCCCATCGAACCAGCGCCCACTGTTTTCATAAAATCCCATTCTCCAATGGACTTGCGATGGAACTGTCCTTGAGGTGGTGGTTTCTTGGATGAAGATCTTGAGATTGACTCTGCTCTTGTTCTCGGTGACGCCTCCACTGGATTGGCAACATTAGCTGCAGGAAGTAGTAGACGTTCAGGACCGCTGCTTTTTTGGGATGCTGTTAGTTGTGGCTGCATCTGCTGATTCTGAATATTTATCATATGAGTATCCAGCGAGTTGGTGTTTTGAGGGGAAGGGGAGACTGTGGGGTTGTAATTGCTAGGTGAGTAGTTTTGATATTTCTGATTGTAACGTGCTGCGGAGGAGGGTGTTCTCTGCACCTTTACAGAGCTGGATCTCTGGGGAGATACCAGTTGGTCTTGTGGGTACCTTTGGTTTGGTGCATGGGACGGAAGTGGAGGCGTTGCCGCATTCTGATGCTGCTGTTGAAAGCTGCTGCCGCTGCTATTTCTGAGCATTCGTGGGGTTGCAGGAATGGCATTTATTGAAGAAGATGGTTTCCGTGTTCCACTAGAGCTGGAGCTAGTGGTACCAGGCCTCACTCTAGGCATGATTTTCGAATGCTGGTAGTTGGCATTGATGTGGTAGTCATTGGCCAGATTGTCGTCACTGGACATTTCGACAGACAAACAACAACGATAAATCTCTGTCTAATCAGTAAGCAATGACACGCTCAAAACAACGCAATTCAACACCAGATTGCTAACACTTCGCAGTGGTGAAGGTGTGGTGGGGGCTCAATATATGTTCACTAATTGACCACGTTTGTAGTATTCAACACCGCGCGTTCCTCACAACCAAATATTAACACTGTGTCCTGATACCTATATATAGATAAGCACAATTGTGTGACTTTCGCAAACAGTAATTGTGCGGTCACTGGACCAATTGGGGTGTTTTGTAGTAACTGAAATGAACGTTTTAGCACTCGGCGGCTAACAACGAAGTGCTGATTGATGTTGTTTCTGTGTCTGTGTCTGTTCGGTTTTTTTTTTTGGCGGTTCCGTTTGCTGGCTGTGCGCTTTTCCGAAAAGGTTACCCGGGCTGATCACAAGAAACTTTGCTTTTTTATATTATTACATAAGCAATACTCACGTGATCATGTATCCCGCCGAAAGTGGAAATATTTTTGGTTTTGTTTAGTTTGTTGGCCTTCTTCTTCTTCTTCTTCTTCTTCTTGTTACGCACACTCAGTAATTCTGAACACACCTCTTTTGGCTTTGTATTTTTAAAGAGCAGCTTTCAAGCACTTTGTGTCTTGATCTTTTTCTTCTTTTTTTTCTTCTTTGGGTTTGATATAATGTCCAGATCATCCAAGACAGGAGGTGGTACACCTGGTTTGGAGTTACACCCTGCACATGGCCTTAGCTTTGTCAATGAAGAGATCAAGAATCAGTTGCTTAAAACGCCTTCACACCTGGCTCTGGAAAGTGACAACTATGCCCAGCAGTTGAAAGATTTACGAAACGATTGGAAATACGCGTATTGTATCCAGTGGCTGTTTTACTTCCGTGGTGCGATTAGAATCTCTGGGGAACCCTTGACTGTTGATGTATGTAATATTCCATTCCATTCCATTCCATTTTATAAGTGTTACTAACGCGTGTGTGTGTCCTAGTTGATTGAGGAAGAGTTGGTTGGATTAACAGAGCCTTCATTAATGACAAAGATATCGACGAATTTGGCGTCTGTGCTGTTGGGCACCAAGGTGTCGATGGAAGATTTTAGCTTTAAAGTGAGATATCTCTTTGGTGACACCACTACCCTACTTGGAACTGAAGATGAGCCCAAGGAGTTTTCCAGTTTGTCTCTTGTGGAGAAGTTTGGTGTGATTTATAACTTGATATTTCAAGTTCAGTACGTGGACGCCTTTAGGAAACAAGTGGAGAAGTACGAACGGGAGGTGGACTTGCGATTTGAGCCGATCTTTGAGATCTACAACCACGACGACGATGGGCTTGAATCGTTTTTCCTGCTGAGTGACAATAGGATTTACAAACAGACTGTGTTTGGATTTCCTGAAGTGAATGTGCCAAAGAAGTACAAGAATTCGAAGAACTTCAATCCAGAGGAGGCATTGAGCGACATTGAACCTGATTCTACCTGGGCATGTGTTGCCGTTGGTATCTACGACATTGACAAGTTCATGAATGACATCAAATCCAACAAGAAGATGAAGCCACTATTCCAGAACCTGAAAGCACATATTGATGAGCTTGCCACTGAGGACCTCATACTCAGAAAGAAAATTGTCAAGAGAAAAAGGGAGCAACAGTTGCATGAATTGGTCAACAACAGGAAACGTTCCTCGAGACTACAGCAGAGGGAGGATGCTATGAAGGAGGAATTGGAGAAGAGAGAGGCTGAGCTTGAAATTCAAAGACAAGAGGAATTGAAGAGAAGGGCTGCTAGAAACTTGAAGAAGAAGGAGTGTCTAATTAAGAAGGAGATTGAAGAACGTCTGAGGAAGCAGACAGCCACCCGACGGGGTGAGATTACAGCTGAAGATTTCAGCGTTGCATCACAGGACAAAGAGCAAGAGGAGGAGCCAATTGAGCTACTAGATGAAGGGGATTGGCTTTTCGAGTGTGGATGTGGCATCAGGCAGAAAAACTACGATGACGGGGTCAAGCTGATTATCTGTGAACGATGCCAGAGATGGCAGCACATGAAGTGCCAGCCACGTCCTGTTCAACAGGAGCTGGTGAGAAACGCCAATAACGTGTTTATCTGTGAGCAGTGTAAGCATGAATTTGAAGTTGAGATTGTCAAGAAGCTGGCAGCGGAGAAAGTCAGACTTCAAGAAGAAGCTGAAGAGAAGATGAAACAAAGAGTGCTGCAAAGGGAGAGAGAGGCCGAGGAGTCAAAGAGACAAGAGGAGGAGGAACAGCGGAGAAGAGAGGATTTGGAAAAGGAGAGGCAGACACGAATCCTTGAGAGAGAGAAACTTAGAGAAAGCACTCCTGTGTATCCTGAGGCTGCCAATCCAAATGGCCTGGTATTCAAAGCTCCTCCTGAACCACAACCACAACAATCACCACCACCTCCTCTGCCTACACTTGGAACCTTCCAAGCTCCGGTTCATCATCATCACCATCCACAGCCACAGCAGCCACAGCAGTTTTATCCTAATGGATTTCAGCAACACCAGCCTGTGTTTAATCAGCAGCAAGTCCCAGTTGGCATGGCTCCTCCTCAGCAAGTGCTCGGTCTTCCACAGCCTCATTTCCAGCACATTCAACAACCAACACATTTGAACAATGGCTATGCTCAACAATTCCAGCACTCTGTTCCGTCCCATCACCAACCTCAGCCTCAGCCTCAGCTTCAGCCTCAACAACATGCTGGTCAGCAGCTGCAAGAGCACTTTCCACCAACGCCACAGCAACAACCTCCTTTGAGAGCACACCCGCAGCAGCAACAACCTCCTCCTCCTTTCCAGAACCAGCCTGGTTTCCCATAGAAAAGTCCTTAATTAAGCTTAGAGATTTATGTATACTACTGCTACCAGATTGTAGATTGCCATCTTACCACACTTAGAGAGCTGTAACACATACAAAACAAACACAGAGGTAGGGGGGTTCACCCACCTGCACTTGTGGAAATGAATGGTGATGATGTCTGATTTAATTACTCCCTCACGTTTGGTGATTGTTTCATAATGACCGCCAAAAATTCCAGCCCCATCCAATGCGAAGATATATAGATATATAGATATATAGATATATAGATATATATATATATATAATGTCATCACCAATGACAACAAGGCTCTGGCAGAAAACCCAATAGGAGCAGGCATGCTCAACGCACACAGAAGCTATCCACAAGATATCCATGATATTGTGGGAAATTTGGGCCGTATGGGATACCAGTTCGCACTGGTCTTGAAACATCCTGAGCGTGTCGATTGCGACTTCTTCACGTCATTCTCGTACAATCAAAGCACGCATGTACTCCTCCATTCCATGTTTCTCGAAGCTCTGAGGATGAATGGCCACCAGTCGATGAATGGATTCTTCTCATCACGGCCAGAGCCAGAGCCTGCTGCACCAAAGTACTGAATCTGAGAAGCTCAGAGGACGTCAATGAGCATCTATACTCCTGTTTCAACAAGATCCAACAGGTGCCTTGCAAGAGAATCGGCAAGCAGTTCATCAAGCACCTCGAGCCATCCAAACAGACAAGATACCCATACAGAGATGGTGATAACGCCAAACCACCTTGGTGGCCCCACCAAGTTCCCCACATTTAGCCAGATCATCTTAAGAAGAAGGACAGGATCACATTGCTGGTGGCTATTGTGCTCCTGTGCACCAAGGTACCTACGAGAGTCACAGTGGCCGGCCTTAAGGACAGTATCCGCAGCCTTTGTGGCCCGGGGAAAGACGAGCTATGCGATGCCAGATGGGAGATTGCCAGGAGATGTTTTCAGTGGTGGAGGCAGTTGCTAATGGCGTTGAGTTTATTGTGGATGCGACTGAATTCGAGCCCCCCGCAATCTTCTAGAATACACGACTGGATCATTTTGTCAATGCGATGGGACCTCCTCCTGGTTCGCAATGTGATAGCTGGCCACTCTGCTGAAGTTGAACGGTCTCTCCTTCTTGAGGTTGAAATAGTCTCTCTCACCACCGTCTCTTATGATGTAGCTGCTCTCCCACTTCAGCCTATGAAACTTTTTGTCACCGAGACTGGTGATGTTGAGCTCCTCTCCAAACTGGTACCTGTCTGTATGCGTGTGGATTGTGACGAGGCCGTCTAGTGTGAGATCAAACCTCGAGACATGGGCGTTCTTCCAAAGCGACGGCATGGGCAACCGCATATGTGGCACCACCAAAGCCGGCTCGTCTGTCGTTGTCAGCTTCAAGACGTGTCCGTCAGGCAGGAACCTGAGGTATCTGAAGTACGTCACCACTTTAACCGGGGCATAGTACGAGTACGAGTTGGCACCATCAGAGATATAGGAGACTTTGGAGATGTAGACCCCTTGGTACTTCAAAAAGGGTCTGTCGTTCAGCATCCTTTCCCACTGGAAGTCCCAGCTGCGTACCATCTCGACTTGATCGCGTGAAATGTTGTTCAGCTGGACCGATACGGAGGAGTAGTGTTGCTGAGGGTAGACGATACGGCAGAGGTGCTTATACGCCTCGGAGCTGAACGAGAGTGCAGCTAATCGGCGACAGGTGGAGGCGAAGTGGAGGTGTGAGCTTGGTGAAGTGTGAATAAGACAGGACACGACCTCCGTAAGCACGTCGTTGGGCAGGATATCCAGGAGCCAGCAGGGATCCGCCGCCTTCAATTCGCCTTCGGCAACGCCACCCTCCAGCCCTAGTCGGTCGATACTCTCCTCTAGTGCTGACACCTGGTCCTGAGGCTCCCCATTTTTAGCCTGATTCATAGCAGCCTGTTCCATGATCCTCTTCCGGTACTTCTTCTCAACATCTCGGTCAGTCTACTTGTGTGTTAGTTAGTGTGTCTGTGTTTGGCACATTCCCAAGCAGCTTAACACTCACTCGCAGTGCCGACTGGTAGAGAATAATCGCATCTCGCATCAGACCTATGGACTCCTTCTCGGCTCCTTGTTCATAGAGTGAGATGGCACGGTTTTCCGTCTCAGTCATACTGTGATTGGTCTGTTTACTTGTTTATTGAGAGAGTGTGTGACTAAAGAAAAACAACATCAACATAGAAAATTAATTTAGAAGCCCTACAACCAAATCAATATAAACGCCAGTGTATTCCAGTGTAACCAAAAATCATTAACTTAGCCAAAACCTTCCCCATCCTTATAAACCACCATTGAATGTGTCATTTGTCACAAACAAATCTCACATTCGACCACCCCTTCACAATATACTGGACATTTCCATATCTTCCTCGTGGACCCATCGCATTTCCAGCAGCCTCTTCATCTTCAAACTTGACCCATGGCTTCACACTTCTCTTGCCCGTATCCACTAAACTGTCGTCGCCGTTGCAGCCAGTTGCTGCAGCACTGATAGCGTCAGTGTTAACGTACTCGACACAGCCAACGTCGTAATCCTCATCATCCTTTGGAGGCAGCACAACACAGCCCCACAGCTTCTGTCTCACCAACAGGGCGAACTCCTTGCTCTTGACATCATCGATGCCAGCGATATGCGCAAAACGTCGTCCGCTCAACAGAATCTCATTCTCCTCATCGGCAGAGATGTCGGGCAGCAGACCCTTCTTTCTCGATGAGCACTCGTGTGAGTAAAGTCTCAGGAACTGCGAGTTGATGCGTGGTTCTCGGTGTCTAATGACTGACTCCGGGCAGCTCTTCGATGACAGTATTGTTGCGGCTGCACGCGCAGTGATCTTGTATGTCTCCAGTTCCAGGTCCTGCAGAGCTCTGTGTGCGGTGGTCTTTGGGATACAGTCGTCAGTGAGGCGGGGCTGTATTCCAAACAGGAGGTCGTTGTTCTGTTGTATGGTGGAGTTTGTAAAGTTCTTGATGGATCGTGTGAGGTTCGACACAAATGAAGATGGTGATGTGGAGGACGATGTTGATGATGATGATGATAAGTACGGCGGAGACGGCGACGAATTGTTCCTCTTTTTGTTATTGTTATTCTCTGGGAGAGATTCATCTGATGCAACCTCTCGCAGTGTGGGCGTTGAATGAATCGGCTGGAGTATCTCGAGATTTGTCAAGTCCTTAGAGTAGTTAAAAAAGTCGTGGTCAATCTCATCAAGCAAGGTGAACGAGTCTAGTGGATGGCTGTCAGACGACTCAAGAGAGGACAGACTGATGAGTGATGGAAGAGATGACGGCGAGTGGAGTTCATGTTGGTGTTGGTGGTGTTGTGTCAAAGTGCCACACGACTTTAAGGAGCACTTTCGCTGATCGAGAACAGATTGCAAAGAGGGTGTGGTGCACGTCGGCGTCTGATGGCGTTGCAGTGATGGCCGCGTGGAACTAGGAATCGGTATCGCTGAGGCCATTGACGATACAAGCTTGTCTGGATGTGATAATGAAGAAGAGGAAGAGGAAGTTTTTGAGAAATTTTTGGTTTAGAGTCCAAAGTCCAAAGTCCATCCAGTTCCAGCCCTAGTCCCAGTCCCAGTCCCAGTCCCAGTCCCAGTCCAGTCACTCTAGCGGGAGATTTTATTACTAGGCTTCCCCACGGCGCACGGCGCTTCGCCTAACAAGGGAAATCTTTCCCAGAGAGGATTTCGCCAATTTACCTGATCAGGTAATTATCTGTGTCCGCCCGAGGGACGAGGCTTTTTGGCACGATTGGTCAGCGTTTGTCGGAGTTTTCTACTTTGGGAAATTGGCGAAAAGATACGAAACCCACCCCACCCCACCTACCCTATAGAGAGATATATAATGTGCAACAACACACAGAGTTACTTCAAAGTCAAAGAACACGTTTAACCATTTTTTTCAGTTGGTGTCACAGGTTGGAAGTATTCCCTCCCTCTCTCTTTCCTTCTTTCATTCTGGGCCTTTGTACCTGGCAGCTAATTTTCTCTCTTTTTTTCCCACTATCTTCACCCACCGGCCGGATGACTTACTCCGTGGGTGGACCAGACGAGCCGGCAAGGTGGGCCGGTTATAACAACCACGCCCGAGTTGACTTGAGGGTATGGCCATACGAGGTTCCAAAGTTATATTATACCACTCATTATTTCAATCGCTTATCGCTATGGTGGTGCAATACCTTTAACTCTTCTTATCCACCCATCCAGTCCCAGCCCCTCTAAATCAAAATTACCCGGAAATGAAGAGGCAGGCAGCCATCGAAATAATTATGAACAGTTTGCTTTCATTTTAGGATCCGTGATTTGCTGTTACCCGGCCCAGATAAGCGCTCATCTCACTTTCTCATTTTATTGTAGCTTTACTCACTCCAAAAAGCACAGTCTTGGGATTGGAACCACACCCCATAATGACAACTGAGAACACACCTCTTGCTGCTGGTTATGGATCAATTGAATCGCAACAGGACATACACCAACACTACCGTGAACCAGAAACAGAGGATTTCATCACCAAATACGGTGAAATTGAAGTAGAGTACATCACCCCACCCAAACACAACCCTTGGTTCACCAAACCCTATGCGCTTAACTACTTCCACAATGGTACTCTGTATCGTACAAGGAATGAGCGTACATCGGGGAAACTCGAGTTGTTTTTGGACCTGGTTTATGTGGGCATTGTTGCGAATCTTGCAGCAAGCGCTGTGGAGAGACATGACTTGTATGGCACCATCAAGTACATTGTCGTGTTTTTACCGGCATTCACCGTATGGAGTGATATAAAGGAGTTGATGAATTACTATTTCAACGATGACCTGTTGCAGAGGGCATTTGTTGTATGGGAAGTTGTGTTGCTTTTGATCTACAACAACAATGTGTTGTTTGTTGATGATGAGAAGGACGGCGAGAAGGCCTTGTTTGTTGCCGTGCTGTGTTATGCACTTGCAAGAGGGGCCTTTGTTCTTATCCTGCTGTTTTACTCCCGTTTCATTAGCGAGCACAATCTTCAGATGAAGCTCTTTTCTGCTGGCTTGGTGTTTACCTGTTCGTTATGGTTCATTATTCTACTCCCATGGAGTTCCACCCAGAGAGCCATTTATGCAATTGGGATGTTTATCCTTGAGCAAACCATCTTTTGCCTTTCTGTTCATCCAGCCATAAAGAAGAAGCTGCTGAAGTTGGAGTACTCCACCGCTTTGAACATTGAACACGAGGATGAACGTTATCATGCGTTCTTCATCATGGCAATTGGCGAATTTCTCTACGGACTATGCGCTGGCTCACCTTTGTCCTTGTCTCTCAACCCTAAACTTTACAAAGGAACCATTATCACCCTGATCAGCTTTGTCTTGTTGGGTCTATACTCTTCCAAAGACGGTACGAGAAAGGCGGTGCATTCAATGAGACGCAGTGGTGAGAGTGCCATGGTGTTCATATACGCTCATGTGGTTCTCATTGGATCGCTGTTGATTGTCGGTGATGCTGGTGCGGAGCTGGCTAAACTGGAGCATGTGTATCTCTTAAAGAACGACAAAGGCTTATTATTCCTCTTCCAAGGTGGACTGGTGCTGTCTCTGTTGGCTCTAACGGCAATTGCTTATGCCGATAAGGATATGGATGTTGGCAGACTTGGTGGCGAGTATGCGAGATATCTCAGAACTGGATTGAGATTCCCAGTGGTTGCTGCACTGTTGGTACTTATGTGCTGGAGCAATTTCAGTGTCTTGAGAATCCTAGGAATTGATATTGGGCTTTTGGGAGCTGTATGGTGGTATGAGTTTATATTGAGTACTTGGGATTTAGCATGATGATGGCTTGTTCACCGGCTGTTACAATCGCATTCATAAACACATGCCAAATAAATAAATAATTACATATTTTAGAACTCGCTGTAGTCATACTGATGATCTTCACGAGATTCCGGTTGATCTAGTGAGAAATGCTGTTCTGCTTGATGATGGCCCAGTGATTGTTCCTGCTGATTCTGATCCTGATCGGGGACAGGGTAATTTGATTGGGAGACATGATGCTGCTGTGGTGATGGATTCGGCAGTTGCTGCTGCTGTTGTTGTTGTTGTGGGGGTATTTGTTGCTGTTGCTGTTGCTGCGGATTAAGCATTCCACTCATCTCATTTTCTTCAAAGGGAATATTGGTCATCTCACGCTGTAGCTGCTCCTGGTTATAGAGCATCAACTCTTCTTTGCTCATTCTCCCTCTTCTCTCTTTGCGTTCTTGTTTCAGAACCTGCTGTTCTCTGTACTTGGCCAGGTAAATCTTCAGCACCTCGCCATAGTTCTCAAACCCGAGACTCGACATGGCAAACAAAATGTCTTCGCCATTAATGGTCTTGCGCTTCTCAGATAGACATTTGTCGCTGGCCTCACTGGTTAGAAAGGAGATGAACTCAGATACACACTCCTGCATGCATTCTTTAGCGTCTTTCGACACTTTTGCAGTTGGCGGTAGCGTGTTTTTCATGAGTCTCGCAACGTTGGCAATCGGCAGCCAGCGATCCTGTTCACGTAGTTCAATCTCATGCTGCTGCTTCTCCGTGAGGTCCATCTTTCTGACTAATCAAACCTGTGTGGTGGAGCCTTTTGCTGCTATTTTTTCCGTTCAGTTCAGTTCAGCTCAGTTCCAGTTCAGTTTTTGTTTTTGTTTTTGTTTTTGTTTTGTCATTGTTTTTGCTTACATAATATTTAGTTTATTATTTTTTTATTTTCAATTCGCGAATTTCTTTTTGCGTGTATTAAGTAAATTTGGGCACGTCTCCACAGTGTTCTGAAAATTATACAATGATTTCATAGAGAGAGAGAAATTGTTATGTTTTGCGTAGCAGGTAGTAAGTGGGTTGTATTGTATGTAAAGACTTTCTCAAGCAATATTGAAGAAGTATTAAATGAATATTAAAAGAGTATTGAAGAATATTGAAGAATATGAAGAATGGAGAATGACCGGCTAGAAAGAAACCTCTTATAAGGTTGTTGACAAGGAAAAGACGTTCAATAACAAATAGATTCTACCAAGTACGAAACAGTCCAATACGTCCAATACGTGACTGGTTTAGAACAACCAACAAAGTTAAAAAAAGAGTAAACATTGTATATGTAATGATAAATTAATCGGTACGCGACACATCAGGATAACCAACACGAAAACACGAAAACACGAAAAAAAAACACGCACATGGAAACATAGAAAACATAGAAAGAGTACTCAATCAATCACACATCCAAAGATCAACCACGATGCCACCAAAAGGATGGAGAAAGAACTCAGAAGGTGCGTATCCAGCCACCAGCAAAGAGCGCGATCTCATTTCGATAGATGACATGCTCTTTCCAAAATCCACAATCAACAAACTGGCAAAAGCTATACTTCCAGACGGAGACGGCGGCAGTACACCAGTCATCTCCAAGGATTCATCCACGGCAATCCAGCGCAGTGCCTCTGTGTTTGTGAGCTATCTGCTTGTACACGCTCGCCAGAACGCAAAGAAGTTTGACCGCAAAACGATTGGCCCGCAGGATATCATTAGTGCGTTGGAGATGGCGGAGTTTTCCAGTTTCATACCTGCTGTCCAGGAGGACCTGGATGCCTACCAGGCACACAAGGATGCTGTGCGGTTGAAGAGACGCGAAGAGAAACTGGCAAAGGAGCAGGAGAAAGAGCAAGACGAGGTTTCCATTCCTCCTCCTCCTGCTACGGCTGGTGGTGCTGGTGGTGCTGCAACAGCCAATGTGGAGATCGGTGCAACAGCTGGTGGTGACAAGGACGAAGACGAAGAAGAGATCGTTGGAACAGAGGGACCAGCAGCAAAGAAGACTAGAGAGGACACTGTGAGCGAGGTAGAGAACTAGACCACTTGTACTTTTTTTTTTTTACCTTTAATAGAAACAAGCAACCTACCGAGGACTCCCCACTAGCTAAGGAAAAGTGGAGAAATATACTAAAATCAACACAAAACAACAGTTGGTGATGATGATGATGATGACGCCCCCTTACTTTACGTGCTGAATGGAGCTGCTGTTACCAAGAGAGATCCAATGTGCCATTGCACAGCACGCCTCGAGAACTGTCCTCAACACCTTGTACCAGATGATGGAATTTAGACACATTTGCGCCCACATCAGCACTATCTACTGTCCACGAAGCAGAAGCTACAAATATTTAGTCGGTGAGTTTCCTGTTACATGTGAAGAGGAGGAGTTTGGGCCCGAGTCCAAACAACAGGAAAACATGGACACCACCATCACCTGGGAGAATCAGACATCCTATGCTGTTGACGACTACCATCCCATAGAACAACTGGCTAAATATTATGCAATAGTGGTAGTTCATTTACATTTCAATAGTGAGCTAACACCCTCCCGGTCGAGTGGGTTGCTCACACTATTTGACAACATTGCGACTCCTTTCCGTGTTGTTATTCACTGGACGTCAAAGAAAGAACAAGAGGAGACCCTTTTTCTGCCTGTTATACTTGACCAGTTCAAAAGACACATTGACAAAGGAACTTGTTTGGGATTCAACATTTGTGGGCTTCGCAATGGCTACTTTGCCTTTCCTGACAAGATGCAGAAACCCTCCTCCATGTGCCAATATGAGAATGAAAGCGCAGGCAGCAGCAAGAAGAAGAATAACGGTGCTGACGACAAGTACATGCTTCACTTTCCAGATCTGGAAAGGCTCCTCTATCAACCACTGGTTGATGTGGAGTGGGAGGAGGTGCAAAACGTTCTCATACATGCCGTGAAATTGAAAGATCTTGTGCTCAGGCTGAGGGGTGGTGGTGAATCCAAATCAAGCCTGAGTAAAGCCTTGGCTGCTTTCCGTTGCAATCCACTTCAATCTGTGGAGATCATCAGCGATGGTATGGGCGGTGATGGCAGCAGTCTTTCTACCTTAGATTGGGATGCTGTGAATAGACTACAACCACGCCGGTTCTCTTGTGATTGTCCCCATGTCGTATTTGGCAAGGTTGTTGAACAAGTCAAAATTTCAATGACATTGACGAAGCTGGTCCTAACCAATAATAGCTCATTAACCAACTTTCAAGGCCTTGAATTTCCCCACATCATTGAACTCCATCTTTACAAACTTGCCAATTTGTCCTCCTTGAGTGCATTCAACGACTCGCCATTGAGGAAGATGGCTGTTAAGAAGTGTCCCAACCTCACTTTGCTGAACAATGTGAATTGGGATCTTCTTGAGGATCTTGATCTCGAAGTATCTACTGATCCATATGCCTTCATCAGCTACAGAAACTGGAAACTTCCATCCTTGAAACGGCTTTGTTTGAAACTTCGCAGTCCTTCAATAGTCGTACAGGATTGGCAGATGCCTCAACTGGCGGAGGTTGTGTTTGATGTGAAGGAACAGAGACAACCGCCATCCCGCTACCTGACCGTTAATCATCATTGGGGCCAATTGCTAAGTGGTGATAGGAGCCGCAATCCACCAAAGAGAGTGGTGGCCGTCAATGCAGCAGCCAACTAGCATATAATAAAAAAAGGCCTTTTTTCATCATCATTACTTCACAAGTAGATACACAATAAACAGGACAATAATAAAGGACACAACGAGACACACCCACCATTTCACATTTTGCCACCACTCTTTTCTCTTCACCCTTGTGCTGGCACCCCTAAAGCCAACGCTTTGGTAGTTCAGTTTGTCAGTCTTGTCGACAAGAAGGGCCATTCTTTCCCCTCGTTCCATTGCCTGCTCAACATTCTGAGCCATGATATCACGACTTTGGTCCAAGTCTGTCTGGATAGACGTTGTGATTGACTGGTCAAGCTGTTGTTGATGTTGCTGCACAATCTGGTCAAACTGAGGCTTGAAGGAGTACGCTGTTGTTTGTGAAACTGACATTTGGGAAAAACGGAGGTACGACTTGGCAACTTCATCACAGAGACTCAAGCCAACTGATCGAGGGCCGTTGGACTCGATAGAGGCAATCACGAGAAGCACGTCGTTTGAAGGCGTTATCGTTCTTACATGGGATATAAGCTCATTGTTCTGAAGAACAGCGCCGTGGGATGAAGTGGGCTGGGACAATGGCAGTCTAGCTGCTGGCTCTGTGGTGTACAATGGAGCAGAGTTGATCAGTAGAGAGGCTTTGATTTTCATTTTCGTTTCGTGTTCGTGGGGAGCTGCCGCTTTGTGTTCGACTGTGTTTTTTTCCTTAGTTTTCTTTATAGAAACGAAACAATTTTAACTACGTGTATTAAACCAAATAAGCCAGTTGACCACAATAAAGCTGTTTCATCAATATATATAACCGTAATCCATTCGTTCATCAAAATTCAAAATTCCAAAAAAAAGATAATAATAATCTTTGGTCCATCTAATCAATCATCTCTTTGAGTGGCCAAAATTCTCAAAATGTTCAAGAACAAGTTGATCACATCCAAGTACAAAGAGATGGCTGCTGGAACCTCTTCTTCAACGTTAAACTTACGCATAACAAGCTGGGTGTCAACCAAGATGTATCCGCTAAAGACAATAGCGCCAACAGATCCATAAACCAGCTCCATGGTGTTGGATGGGGCAAAGAACATGTAGACAAAGCCAATTCCAATGAGCGCAAATAGACACGAGTTGAGAACACCGACCCACGATGTGAAGTCGTACTTGCTTTGGAAGGCAAACAGTGTCAAGCCGACAAAAATAACCAATGTTATTACAAGAGCTTCAAGGACCAACTGGGTATCATAGAGACTGGTGGCAACACCAATCATGTAGCCTTCGCACAGCGTGAACCCTGCAAGAAGGAACATATTAACAGGGTACTTCTTGGCCTGGATGTAGGACCCAATGAGGAAACCAAAAGAGCCGGCAACAGATACGAAAAATAGCCAAATGTTCGTCAAGCACCACTCCTTCACAGTGTCATTCATGGAAATGAGAGCACCCATGACCGTGGTTGCAAGAAGTTGCAGGAAGAGTAGAGTATAAACCTTGCGGATAAACTGCTGGCGGATATCCAGCGCACACCCAGAAACAACAGTGTCGTATTTGAAGTCGTCCTCTGGCGAACTACCACCAAAAATCCCATTCGAGCTCTGAGGCTCATCAGGAATATCTGTATAAACAGGAGGATTGCTGATTGGCTGATATGACGACATACTTGCAAAGAAAGCTGTGATGAGGTTTGATTATTGTTTGAGAAGAGGAGAAAAAGTGGCACAAAAAAGTTTTGGCCTTCCCTTTTTTGGTTTTGTTTAATTAGAAATAAACAGATCTTACGTAATTATTACATCACACAACCGGTTTCATTCTTTCTTTTTATAGCTGCCCCTGTGCAAAACTGCCTGCTGGGTGAGTTGGTTTTATCAATGGGGATTGTATCCTGTATGGCATTGAAAGAAGAGGACTGAGGGGATGAAACGCGCGGAGTTTCGCATGGTTCTGCAAATGCTTGTTTTTGTAGGTCCCTAGCGTTAAAATCACGTGATAATCACGTGACAAATAGTATGTTTTTTTTTTCTTTTCGTTTTTTGCCACCCACCTCCAGAACACAAAAACAAATATAAACAAAAAGAGAGGGAGAGAGCGAATCAAAATCCAATTTTTGCCAAACCCTGAGCGACTTCTGTGTGAATTGTTTGTTGTGCTGTACACTTCCGTTTCATACTTCAGGGGAGAGAGAGAAAACAAAACGACACATACATATACACAACGATGCTGTCGTCTAGAAAGTACTCCAGTGCTGCTGCTGTCGTAGCCGCCCGCATTGGGGGTCGTGTCTATATGAAGAAGACTGCCGCCGCCACTACCGCCGCCGCTGCCACAGGTTTTATTGCTATGCGGTACGCATCCTCTGCTCAAGCCAGCATTGTCAACAAGCCAACTCCGCAGTTGGTAAGACTGCCTCCACGAGCTCATGATGATGGGTCTTTGGACACGAATCTGTCGATGCAGGAACTCTTGGAGCAGATCAACGGTCTTAGCAGCAGCAGCAGCAGCATCAGAAGCCCCTCCTCCTTGATTTTGAAAGACAACTCTAAAGATGATAGCACACCAAGAAAGGAGGACACCGATAAGGAACCTTCTGAAAATGAACAAAAAGAACATCCAAAGCAAACTCCTCCTGCCACTCGTGGCAGAAAGAAGAAGGATATTTCCAAAGACATTTCCAAGTCTGAGAAGATTGCCAAAATCGCAGAAAGCACCAGTGGCTTCTCCAATAGATCCAGTAACAACAATGGTGGCGATGATGACAATGGTGGCGATGGCCCAGAAGATCCTACAAAGAAGAAGGAAACCCCACCACCTGAATTCTACCCACAGGTTCTTGCATTGCCAATGTCTCGTCGTCCACTGTTTCCTGGGTTCCATCGTCCAGTGGCGATCACTGACCCACATGTCATCAAGGCTATCAACGAACTTTACGACAAGATGAAACCGTACATTGGTATCTTCTTGTTCAAAGATGACAATGCTGACGGTGATGTCATTACGTCTGCTGATCAGGTTCATGAAGTTGGTGTCTTTGCCCAGATCACATCGAGTTTCATCTCAAAAGATGAACACACTGGTGCTGAAATGATGACCATCATTGCCTATCCCCACGGAAGAGTCCGTATTGATGAACTTCTACCACCGAAATTAGAGGAACAGATCCAGAAGGATGAATCTGAGTCTCATAAGCTTCTTGAAGGTGAGGTTGAGCAGGAGTTGACAAATGAGGGGAAAGATTTGACTCTCCCTGAAGTCCAGGAGGAGAGAGATGAGCGTGTTTTAAAGAAGATTGATGAGGAGATTGACTTTAATCCAACGGGATTCCTCAAGAAGTACCCAATCAGCAGAGTGAACATTACAAAGCTAGAAGATGAACCATTTGATAGAAATGCACCAGTCATTAACGCTCTTACATCTGAGATTTTGAAAGTGTTTAAGGATATTTCTCAGATAAACTCCATGTTTAGAGAACAGATTGCCACTTTCAGTGGTACTTTGCATGCAGGCACAAGTATCTTTGAGGATCCTGCCAAGCTGGCTGACTTCTGTACTGCCGTTTGTGCGGGTGAGCCACAGGAGTTGCAAGACGTCTTGGATTCGTTGAATATCGAGGAAAGATTGGAAAGAGCCCTTGTTGTGTTAAAGAAGGAAATTATGACGGCTGAACTACAGAACAAGATCTCAAAGGAGGTTGAATCAAAGATCCAGAAGAGACAGCGCGAGTATTTGTTGATGGAACAACTGAAGGGAATTAAGAAGGAGCTAGGCATTGACGATGGCCGTCAGAAGCTTATTGACAAGTTTAATGAGCGTGTCAAAGACCTCGAGTTGCCACCTGCGGTTCAGAAAGTATTTGATGAGGAAATCAGCAAACTTCAGACCCTTGAAACAGCCATGTCTGAATTCAGTGTCACTAGAAACTACCTTGACTGGATCACACAACTACCATGGGGTAAATACACCCAGGAGACCTTCAATATTGCTGATTCAAAGAAGATCCTGGACGAAGATCACTATGGGTTAGATGATATTAAGGATCGTATTTTGGAATTCATTGCAGTTGGTAACCTGCTAGGTGCCGTCGACGGTAAGATTATTTGCTTTGTTGGCCCTCCAGGTGTTGGTAAGACCTCCATTGGTAAGTCTATTGCCCGTGCTTTGAACAGAAACTTTTTCAGATTCTCTGTGGGTGGTATCGCTGATGTATCTGAGATTAAAGGCCACAGAAGAACCTATATTGGTGCACTCCCAGGTCGTATCATTCAAGCATTGAAGAAGACAGAGTCATTCAATCCTTTGATTTTGATTGATGAGATTGATAAAGTCACACATGGTGGTTCTCAAGGTGACCCATCTGCCGCCTTGTTAGAATTACTTGATCCAGAGCAAAACAGTGAATTCTTGGACCAATACCTGGATGTTCCTGTGGACTTGTCCAAGGTGCTGTTTGTCTGCACCGCCAATTCCCTTGATACAATCCCACGTCCACTTTTGGACCGTATGGAGATTATTGAGTTGCCAGGTTATGTTGCCGAAGAGAAGGTCAAAATTGCTGAGAATTACCTGGTGCCATTGGCCAAGAAGTCCTCTGGTCTAGGTGATGCTAATATTACTGTGACCACGGAAGGTCTGGAAAACATTGTCAAACACTATGCCAAGGAGAACGGTGTGAGACGTTTGAAACAGTTGATTGAGAAGGTTTTCAGAAAGGCTGCATTCAAGGTTGTTAGCGAAGTCTCGGCTGAACAGGCCAAGGCCAAATCAGACGATGCCGTTGCCGTGAAGAGTGAAGAGCAAAAGGAGGATCTACCAGCCACCACTATAACGGCTTCAAAGGAAACAACAGTTAATGAGGAGAAGGAATCATCTTCTAAAGTCAGCTCTGATGGCAAGTTGGGTAAGTTGGAACCCTCGGAGGAGATTGTTCCAAACCTAGAGCACAACAAGCCTTTGGAGACCAAGGAGACCCACACTGAGGCTGAGACCATTGTTAATAAGTTTGAGATCCCAGTTGACTACTCGCTTGAGATCAACCCATCTAATCTTAAGGACTTTGTTGGTCCACCTATCTACATCACTGATCGTCTGTACGAGACCACACCACCAGGTGTAATTATGGGTCTTGCGTGGACTTCATTGGGTGGTACATCGATGTATGTGGAGGCCACTGCCGAGGAGTGCCTTGGTGAGAACAGTACTCCAAATGGTGGCCGTTTGGCCATCACTGGGCAGCTTGGAGATGTGATGAAGGAGTCCACCAAAATCTCCTTCTCTGTCGCCAAACAGTACATGGAGAATGACTTCTTCAAGAAACACAACATCAACTTGCACTGTCCTGAAGGAGCCGTTCCTAAGGATGGTCCATCTGCGGGTATTACCATCACCACTGCTCTGATTTCGCTGGCCAAGGGTGTCGCCTTGCCATCAATTGCCATGACTGGTGAGATTACTCTGACGGGTAAGGTTCTCCGCATCGGTGGTTTGAAGGAGAAGCTGATTGCTGCTAAGCGCAACGGTGTCACTACATTGTTCCTACCAAAGGATAACGAGGGTGATTATGAAGATTTGCCAGAGAACTTGAAAAGTGGATTTGATGTTACATTTGTGGAAAACTACAGCCAAATTTATGAAAAGTTGTTCAAGTGAAGTAAGGCGAAGATGACTGTTGTGTATGTAAATAGTTTAGATACATTAAAACACACTATATGTATGTATCGAAATACATGTATCAATAGAAAAGAAGAGAAGGGGCGAATACTATAACCGAATAAGTATGTATTTATAAAAGAATGATGCAATGTGAACTCATGCTTTTACCGTTTTCAACACCTCCAAACTGGCACCAACGATCAAGATGGTTGTGGGTAGTGTCAGAATCACATAACCCCAGAACAAAACACCAGCCATTTCCATCTCAAACAAGTCGTTCAACTGGCAAATCTGACTCAACTGGATTGCTGGTGGCGAGATGGTCAAGATAAAACTGACAACTAAAAAGATTGGATCACCAAGGATGGACACGTCAAGGTACTTCACGAAAAGGGCAATCAATGGAAGAAGAATGATTGGAGGGATGATCATTCTGGAAATCAAAGATCCGAAAACGATACGCTTGTAGTGAGGCGATGGAGATGGAGTCTCCTTGGATGGGTACAAATTGGAACCAAGAACCAACAAGATCAAGGGAATCGACAGGGATCCCAACTGGCGAATGGATTCGACAACTGTGTTCTGGACGAAGCCATCATTGACAAAGAAGCTTTTGTGCAAGAATGGAACAGATGCAACAATAACAGATGCAAGCATGGCGTATAGTGGTGGGTTCATGAAACCACAAAACTTGTTCCAGGCTGCTAGAAGTCCACCAAACAGTGGGCTGTGCTGGCTATGCTGGGTCTCAGATAGTGTAGCCCCAGAGTCAATGGACTCATCACCGAGCAAACGCTCATTAATATCAGCGGATGATTTGATAGAATCTGCCCTAGAATCAGGTGTTGAATAATGTTCGTCATCATCATAGTTGATCAAGGTGGCAGCAGAGAACCCATTGGTGGTTGCACCATAGTTCTCGACATCAGTGCCGGCAGTCAATGGTCGACTTTCTTCCTCTTCGGAACCCTTTGGAATACGTTTCAACAAAGTGTTGTAGCCCCAACTCCAACGGAGAACCTGGCCAATCTGTTGGTTGATCAACAAGTAGAGCATTCCTCTGGCAGCAATCTTTGATGGGTCGTCGTCTTCAATCGCATCCCAGTCCAAGTTGGGTAGCGTGTATGCAAGGGTCATTGTCAAGGACACTGGAAGGGAGTTTGAGTTACCAAAGACACTCATTGCCGTGACAAAGTTGGATTCGTAAACGTTCAAGCCCAAGTAACGTGACACCACCAGGGAGACGAGATAGGAGATGCTCGTCGACACTGCGTAAAAGACCGGGATGACAACGATTTCAGCTAGTTTCTTCAAGGACAGTGATGGAGCCAACTTGGAAAACACCAAAGCGGGCGTGAATATGTCAACATTTAGCAAGGAGACGTGTTTCTGAGCACTTTTGTGCAATAGACCCACTTTTGCGGCATAGAAACCGGCAAAAGCCACAATGATGACCTGTACGACGGCCTGGAAGGTCAGAAAAGCAACTTGGGAGAAGGAAAGGTTGGCCATGAAACTATCAATGGCAGTTTTTTAAATGATTTAGAGTGGGATGGTCGATGTGGATGTGAGGGAGGCAAAGAAAAAAAAATTTTGGGTAAAAAGATGGTGTGCTTTGCTGCATTGTGATTTTTTTCTTTCTCGTGATCTTATCAGACGCTTCGCCGCTTTCTCAGTCAGTGTGGCTTATTCGGGTAATTTCGCGAAACACGTTGTCTGATTCCCCGAGTGATATGTCAGTTTTTTCAGCAAGACCTCAAGAAATAAAGTCTGATGACATAATATAGAATATGCGTTTTTGCGTCAATGCGTCAATAGACTATTAGTCTCTGGATGGTCTATAGTCTATAGCGAGTGTATGAGTCTGCAGAGGTTTGAGGGGACTGCATGAACAGTTTTGTTTTAAACCACATCAGACCTACGAAATCTAGTCTTTTTTTCCTTCTTTTTCTTACACTTCTCTGTATTTATTTGAACTTTAGGGTAGCACAGCTATACATCACACAGTTCATAATTTACACAAACCTAGTTTTTTGAGGCAACGTATTGCAACAAGTCAACAACTCTGGCGGAGTAACCGTACTCATTGTCATACCAAGAGATCAACTTGACAAATCTTGGAGACAACAAGATACCAGCCTCAGCGTCAAAGATGGAAGATCTAGAGTCGGTCAAGAAGTCAGTGGAGACAACGGCATCCTCAGTGTAACCCAAAACACCCTTCAACTTACCCTCAGCGGCCTCCTTGACAGCAGCCTTGATCTCGGCGTAGGTGGTGTCCTTTTGCAACTTCACGGTCAAGTCCACGACAGAGACATCGGTGGTTGGAACTCTCAAGGCCAAACCGGTCAACTTACCGTTCAACTCTGGGATAACCTTACCGACAGCCTTGGCAGCACCAGTGGAGGATGGGATGATGTTACCGGAAGCGGTTCTACCACCTCTCCAGTCCTTGTGGGATGGACCATCAACGGTCTTTTGGGTGGCAGTGATGGAGTGGACAGTGGTCATCAAACCCTCCTCGATGCCAAACTTGTCATTGATAACCTTGGCCAATGGAGCCAAACAGTTGGTGGTACAAGAAGCGTTGGAGATGATCTTCTCGTCAACGTACTTGTCCTCATTGACACCCATGACGAACATTGGAGCATCCTTGGATGGAGCAGTGATGATAACCTTCTTGGCACCAGCGTCAATGTGCTTTTGAGCACCCTCCAAAGTGGTGAAAACACCGGTGGAGTCAATGACATAGTCGACACCTTGGGCACCCCATGGAATGTTGACTGGGTCACGCTCTTGGTAAACCTTGATGGTCTTACCGTCAATGATAACGTTACCGTCCTGGGAGGAAACCTCACCTTGGTACTTACCGTGAGTGGAGTCGTACTTGAACATGTAGGCAGCGTACTCTGGAGCAATGAATGGATCGTTGATGGCGACAATGTTAATGTCTGGTCTGCCGGCAGCGACTCTTAGGACGAGACGACCGATACGACCGAAACCGTTGATACCGATGTTGATAGCCATTGTGTTTGTGTTGATAATGTTTTTGTAATTGGTTGTGTAAGAAAGAGAGAGCGAGAGAATTTGTTGCGACTGGCCCGTTTTTTATAGGGCAATTAATAAACGCAGGCGACTTTTGGGTCACCTGGTGGTGCGACGTTTGGTGATGCCAAAAAAAAACCACAAACAAACAACAATTAGGGTGGCGAACAAACAAACCTTACAGCAAAGCTGTTTACTCCTTTTTGTTTTTTGTGATTCTGATAGGCAACGACTGTTGTACGATATATGCTCTTTATTATCCTCTTCAATTGACCTCATTAGACTACTCTCTCTCCCTCTTTGGTCTCTTCTCTATACCCTGTCAGTGGAATGAGAATTTATTGGGCCGGCGGGCGGCGCGGGCCACCGCCCCCTTTCCATTCCAGAACCGACCACCTGATGTGATGGAAGCAACGATACTTTTATTAGACAAACGGCGGACTACGACGATTCTTTTTCTTCTTCATAGACTCATTCTCATATGGCGGCAGGCAACTAGTCCCTCAAGTCCCAGGACCAGACCCGTTTTTCCCACAATTATCACCACACCACCGCTGTCTCCCACTCACACCACTGGACTGCCTAGCGATTGTACATACCATTACGTAAGCATAAGGTATAAGCACATATATATATATATATGTATAGATGGAGTGGTGGTGACTCACATGGTGGAATCCACCAAGGTTGTTGTTTCCTTTGTTGCTTTGTTGATACAAATGTTGGTACCAAGAGAGAGAAAAATGGCTGTGAATGGACGGGCCCCTGCAGAGTGGATGCTGCCAGTTTCCTGCACGGTGTGATTTTTTTTGTGACAACTTTCTTACCATGTCCCGGGGTTTCTAGGGATCGTATTCGGGTCTGGGATTTGGTCAAAAAGAGAGAGTGGAGGAGGAGGAGTCTCCACTTTGTAGATGATTTTTTCTGTGGATGGGATGGTGGGAAAGAGGAAGAACTAGCCATTTGTCTACAAAATACTGTCATAAGAATTGCCTTCTTTTTAGATTGAATATGGAGGAGTCTAATGTTCATGATGCTCAGCTTGTGGCAACTCCTTCAAACACTCTCTAATACAGGTAAAGCCCTTCTCCAACTGCTCTTCAGAAATCACCAATGGTGGAGCCAATCTAATGATATCGTCATGAGTCGGCTTGGCCAACACACCCTTGTCCTTCATTAAGAGACACAAGTCCCATGCAGTCCGCCCATTGGCCTTTTTTGGATCAATCACAATGGCTAGGAGCAAACCAAGGCCACGCACCTCGGAAATTATACCATTAGACTCGGCCTTTAGTGCAACTAGTTCATCCTTGAGCTTCTTACCCAGAGTGGTGGCACGTGATATCAAATCCTCATCAGAGACAACTTTCAAAGCAGCAATCGCCACAGCAGAAGCCAATGGGTTACCACCATAGGTCGATCCATGGGAACCAGGTTCCAAGGTTGACATGATTTCCCTAGAGGACAAGACAGCAGAAACTGGTAATACACCGCCTGAAATGGCCTTGCCCAATAGAACCATGTCGGGTTTTTGTTCAGTAAAGTGCTGGTAGGCCAAAAGCTTGCCAGTTCTTGCAATACCAGTTTGGATCTCATCACAAATCAACAACACCTTGTGCTTCTTGCACAAAGCTTGAATCTTTGGAATGTAGTCAGCTGGGGGGACAACGATACCAGCCTCACCCTGGATAGGCTCAAGCAAAATGGCGGCAACTTTTTCACCGTGTGCATTTAGAGCCTCCTCAATGTCAGAAATGACACCGTAACGAATAGCTTTACCCCCAGCAGCCAATGGGCCGACATTTGGTAAGAATGGACCAAACTTGTTGGTTGCATCAGGATCGGAGGACATGGAGACGACACCTAGAGTGCGGCCATGGAAATTACCCTCGGCAGCAAGAATGATGGCCTCGTTTGCTGGTATTCCTTTCTTCATGTAACCCCATCTTCTGGCCAACTTCAACGCCGTCTCAACAGCCTCAGCACCAGTGTTCATTGGCAAAACCATCTCATAGCCAAAGAACTTAGTGACAAATTCAGCGTATTCACTAAACTTGTCACTGGAAAAGGCTCTTGAGGACAATGTGAGCAATTGAGCCTGTTCAGTCAAGGCCTTGATGATGTCTGGGTGACAGTGGCCTTGGTTCACTGCAGAGTACGCCGATAGAAAGTCAATGTACTCTTTTCCTTCTGGGTCCCACACAAGGGCACCCTTAGCGCGGTGGAATACTACTGGAATTGGAGAGTAATTATGTGCAGAGTACTCCTTCTCTAGTTGAGCTGTTTGGGCTGATGAAAGTGTCATTGTTTCTCTTATTTTTTTGTGATACTAGGAGTTGGATGGATGGTTTTTATTTCTTCTTGCCACAGAGAGAGGAGAGATGAGGAGGGGTCTCCATCCTTTTTATATCCCCAACTTGTGGACTTTTTTGTGTTTTTTTGTTATCGCTAACTGCTGAACTTAACGGCGATTGGCATTTAAGTGACAAACATAGCGAGCAAAGGCAAGGCAAAAAGAGAGGAGAGCAAAAAGAGGAGGGAAACGCGCAACCAGCCGATCGACCAGACCAAACCAGACCAAACCAGACCGGACCAGACCGGACCAGACCAGTGTGGTGAATCAAAGTGGGGGCTTCGCTAGTGAAGCGGACTGGGTACTAGTGAACTCTTGTCCTGAAACATAGGCAGTCTACCAAGGTAAAACCCCATAATATGATGATGTAATCTTGGGTCTTGTTTTGTTTCTCAATGGGGAAATCAAAATAGATAGTAAAAAAAAAAAGATCACGTTTTTCTGTTCTTTCCTGCCACTATTAACGAACGACAGCACAATATTGAACCAATAAGCTATTATGGAATCAGCTACCAAGAGACAACAAACATTCCAACCTCAAACGTCTGCAGAAACGCCATATCGTAATGAACTTCAAAGCGTTGGCATGCGTATCAGAAAGGCGTTGAGTGACGGGTATCAAACCCCTGACAATTTACTCTCACAGCTTGCTCACAACCAACAACAGCAGCAGCAAAAGAATGAACTCTATGAACAGCAGCAAAGAACAGAACAGGCGTTTGTCCGTGTGCCGCTCCCTTCAAACCTGGTGACGCCCCCTTTGTTGAGCAATACGACATCATCATCATTCTCCACCTATGGCTCCAACCTGGAGGAATGGGAACAGAATCTAGAAAACAGACTACAAACAATTGAAGAAACGATGGTCCACAGAAGCATCGAAAAAAGAAGATTTGAGAGTATAGACAATGATTGGTGAATATTGTCATGTACTTTTTTTTATATACAGGAGAACTGACACCACAATTTTATGAATGATTTATGTTCACAATTGAAATAATCTAGTAGTATATTAACTGAATTATTTAGAATTTGTTTCTATCTCTCTTTTGTAGATCTGCTGTCTCGTCTCTGGCCGGGAGAGTCTAGTCTAGTCTAGTCTAGTCTTCCTCCACCTGATTAACAGTGTTTTGATCTTTTTTTGGTTTTTTGACCCGACACAAAGAAAAAGTTAGGGAGAATATTCGAATCTTTTAAAAATTCACTTTCTCCCTTTCTTCTAAGCGCCTACTACCACAAGTTAACCGCCCAGCAGCCCTCATGTCACGTCTAAGGGACAGTTTGCTTCGTCTCGTGGGGAACCCACCACTGTCGTCGTCATCGATGACGACGGCGGCATCATCATCATCCTCATCATCTTTAGGCACAGAATCTATCGGTTCACAGCCGCCGCCGCCGGCATTGGGAGCCGCACACCACCATTCAGACACAGTACCGCTCACTGACCCGTTGTGGAACTCATTGTTAACAGTTGCCACGCCTGCGGACATCCAGGCTCTCAGCACGGTTGATATCCGTTTCATCAGAGACTCACACAAGGTGAACTTCCTCACTTTGATTAGAATCCTTTCACAGCGAGTTATCCGCCATGTCAATGTCAAACGACGTACAAAGAGTGCAGACGACTATGACGAGCTGTTAAATGCTGTCAGACTCCTCACAAGGGTCATTCCTGTCTTGTTCGAAGACGCAACAACCGCCATCAGTGATAAGTCTCTGTTCTGGACTATGAACTCTGAGGTACAACACAAAGGGAGTCCCACTTCAGATCAGGCCACTGTTGGGTCCTTCTCAAGTGGCGTTATCAACAGCAACAATAGTGGTGACGCATCCTCCGTTTCTGCATCGAGCACCAAGGTCAACATTGATGCGCAAGTTGGTCACAGTGCAGATTCCCTCCAAGTGAATATTGACCAGGGGAAGAATACTGACTTTGGTGGAGAGAGGTGCCTAGGCTTACAGCTGGTCTTTGCACTTGTTGATCTTCTCTTTTGGAGAGGCTTCACTCTTGAGGACGGGGATACTACAGGTGTCGACTTAAGGATTTGGGAGATGGGCATTGGAATGAATGGCAAGTATGGGGCAACTGACCCATATTTGGACGCTAATAGATTGGAGATTCTTAGATTGCTCCTAACTCTCTGCTCTAGTGAGCTTTACCTCAGCTCCAGGGAAGTTGTCTCAAAGGGTTCTAGATTCCTCACGGTATTGGTTTCCACGCTTCCCAGACTCAAGTTCCTAACATTTATCTGCTCTTTGCTCAACCTTACATGCCGCTCCATCAAAACAAACTCTGAAGTCAATGGCTTGAAGTATACCAATAACAACCAGTACAGGCATCTTAGAAAATCACTGGTCACGCAAGCATTACAACTCCTCACTACTATGTTGGTCTACCCTCTTCCGTCTACTGATACCCGTTTCCTAACTGATCTCCACATTTTTCCAATGACTCCAGAGTATACCAGACCAACCAACCTGGTTAGATCGTACCTGGGAAAGCTACACAAGGAAAATGAACTGAACTTTGTCTACACCTCAATCTACCAATTCCTCACACGACCACTAGAATCCGCTATAGAAACTGAAGCCTCACCATTCCACATCATGAAGAATAATCCATCTGCTAGCTCGCTACCGAAACCGTCACCCTGGTCAATCGAAATTGTCATGCTTCTTTGGGAACTCATCCAATGCAACAAGAACTTTAAGAGATTCGTTCAAGAGAAAAAGTCCAATGAACTATTGGTTACTCTGTTATATTATCTCAAGTACTACAAAACACAGCCGTCATTGCGGATGAACTTGATTCGCGTCATTAGCTTCTTGTTCCTTTACCTTGTCTCAGACCCAGTAATTCTGCAAAAAACCCTCCTTCCATTCAACAATTCCTACTACACCACCCAGATCCCACAATTCTACAAACTCAACCAAACATCAGCCAATGTGGCTTATAGAGACTTCCTCGTCATTACTATCTCCAACATGATTAACAACCTTCACGATTTTGACACTCTGATTACACCAACTTTATTTGAGTACCTCTATAATCTTATCCCTATACCACCACCTTCTGATGATTTAAAAATCAAGGCCACGTTGTCCTATCACTCCTGTCTGACGGTAATTAATGTCCTATCCACCTATTCTTCCAGTGATGACCTCTTGAAGGACAGTTTGAAGCTAGATCTCTTTACCCTTCTTCTCAGGTCAGTCACCAACTCCATCACGAGACATTTCAAGGAATCGAGAACGTTGATGTACCTGGTTTTGAAACATGAGAAGATGTTGCAAAGTCTCTATGCCTTGCTTAAGGATGATTACAAGTTTTCCAGTGAGGACGAACATGGTGTTAATGTACCTACCACCCCACAACAACCACAGTCGCCATTGACTCCAAAATTAGGCAATACACCTACATTGGGAACACCCTTGCCCGGAACACCACACAATGAACTTTCTGAGAGTGAAGAAAATGAGGATGATGAAAAAGAGGATGATGAGTTTGAAGAATGTCTGAGAACTAAACCGCCCGTTGGTATGTCGAAGAAGGCTAAACTGAAGCTTCCAATGGATGTGTCACTAATCACACAGTGGCCTGGTTACAAGTCATTGATGATTCTATTAAAATTGGTCAAATTCTGCAATGCTGAACTATCCTTGGATTCAAATCAGGCTGTGACTTCCAAGTTTGAAATCATGGAGGTACTAATAAAGATTGAGAACTTGAAACCAATACTCGACAGCCAGTTCTTTAGCAAATTGCCATCCGAATTCAACCAAGAAAGATCTGAATTTGAACCTTTGAAGTTCCTTTGGAGTGAGCTATCATTGGGGTGGTACTCTTCTATCCTGTGGGGTCAAATATACCTATCTAATAATGTCACTGCTCATCGTGTCCAACAACAACAACATGCTGATTCAAACTCCACCAGTGGGTGGTTTGCCAGAAAGTCAAATACTTATTCAATCAAGGATGTTGCAAGTTCTTGGGGGTTCAATTGGCGATCTTCATCATCATCCAGCGGTGGAGAACAAAGTTTTAGTGCTATTGGTTCTTCAACCACGACCAAAAACTTTGCATTGGATGGGGTTGCAGAGGATGAGAATTCATTTGCTCTTGAGAATGGCATTTTGAGCATGAACATGTGGCGTGATACAGATGTCAAGCTCTTCAAGATCAAGAAAGATATCGCTGAGAACAGTGGCACTTTGAACTCCATGACTGACTTGATGAAACGGTTCAGATTGGGTGGGACTGAAATGGCTTCAAACCATCCTGTGGCGGGCAACGGACATCCACCATCTGTACAACAGCAGCAACAGAACCATAGAGTGTCGATCTCTGGTGGATCTCCTTATCAACTTACTCCAATCAATTCTAGACAGTCTACACTTGGAACACCTCGAAACAGTATCGTTGGTGGTAATGACTTGAGCAGAATCAGCTCGAGACAAAGTTTTGTTTAGAAAGAGCGTCGTCGTTGCTGATCAGCAACATCAGGTCTAAACAGCAGCCATTGTTGACAACACAAAAACTAATAGATGTAATTTCAATCTTCTTTCAAGGCCTACAAATTTTTCAACCATTAAATGCGTTATATTGTCTCTTTTAAACTCGAACTAGTTCCAGAATAAGTTGGCGACCAGGAATGACCGGATGAGCCATACAGATCTTTGAAAACTTCGTATCAATGAGCTTGATATCCTTACCTGTAATGATTTGTACAGGGTCGTATCTTATGAACCCTTGAACCTCATCATATCGCAAATCGAAAATTTCCACAATGTCGACTCCAATGCAGATGAGATACTCATCCTGGATCGATATCCATGAGCACTTGAACTTGAACGGAAAAATGAACTTGTCCGATATCAGCTGGCCAATCGTATCGATGACCATTGCGAATGTATCGTAAATGAGATAAAACTGAGGACGATGTGGAACTTTGGCCATCTTGAGAGGTTTACAATGTCCGAGATTTAGATTTTTTTTGATCAGTTCAATCTCAGTTTTGGGTTTCTTTGCAGTCTCAATGAACTTGGGAAGGAACTGTGACTCATTCAGTACTTGGAATGAAAGTATCTCAAATCCCTTTGAGGTGTGAAGGACAAACATTGAATTGAAGATGGAAATATCATGGCAATCACTGGAGATCTGGAACTTCTTGTAGAGTTGGAAACCCTGAAACTTCCCCAACCGGTTGAACGTTGGTGTAAACACTTTGAACTTTGGCCCTCCTATTGAAGATTGAATTGGGGTTTTTAAAATGAACAATAGTGTGGTGTTGTAGTATGTGCCAATCTTAAACCATGAGACTCCATTTTTCGATAGTCTCTCACCAACAACAGCTCCATCCGGGTTCATGTTGTAATAGTTCAGCAATAAGGACACAAGAGAAAAGTGAAATAATGCCTTATCTGAAACCAACACCAAGAGTTCAAGTAATTGATCTATTTGGCTAATCTTGGGCATCTCCAATACCCTCTTCCAACCTCTAGGATTGTTAACTGGCGTCATAAACAGACCATAGTGTAAGCCTAGCAAATGATAAGATTCGTTTTGAAACGTGATAGTCGTGCTCGACAGCACGTCACTCACCATGACTGGTCTTGATATGGCAATCTCTTTGAACTGCTCCTGGACTGTTTGTTGAAAGCCTTTCAGAACAAGGTCAATATTCGATCCGGGAACACAGATAGGCAGTTTCTGGGGCTGCTGGCCATCAGGATATTGAAACTGATCAGATAACACATTTATCTGGTATGCTTCAACATTGTTTATTTCGTCCTTTGTTTGCTTCACCCTGTTGAAACTGCAAATCCACGAGTCACGTTCCTGAATTGTATCTGTGAAGAACCGGTAGGATAGGTTTTGACCAGTATGTCTGATAATAAATTGATACGTTTCGCCTTCAGCTTGATTTTCAGGAGTTGCAACCACTGTTTGGGGCATGTCTTTGGTTTCCACCTGGAGGAATTCAACAGGGATTGGCTTCTCAACGATCTTAATGCTGTTATCACGTTGCTGTTCAGTGATCAGTAAATAGTTATCCAAAAGAATCATCAGACTGCTTGTGGTTGTCCACTTATCCTTTCTCATCATCAAATCTCTTTTTACAATCTTTCTTACCGGTTCAAATAACTTCAGGTCTGTTTCAAGAAGTGTACTTCTCCAACTGAGTTGTCTTGACAGGATCCTTAACTCTCTTGTCTCCAGTGCAGCACCCTGAGTCTCGTTAATCTTCCGATTCAGCTGATCAACAGCCTCCATAGCCAACTCCAGCATATGGTGATCCTCATCGCTCTCCTTGGTCTTCTTGAAAACGCCAACAAGTATCATTGCCAAAGATTGAGTGTGGCCAGTGAACCCAGAAAAGAATATTCTGTTGTGGTCCAATGAAGCTCCAACTACAGCAGGATTAGAATCCAATTCCAGTAGCCATTGACTGAATCTTGAACCCTTTGACTTTTCATACTTGATCAATTCACGAACTGATGCCATTTGTTCAGTATATTTCAGATACTGCACAGTGGATAGTTTGGCCCAGTTGATAAAAATCTCACCAATTCCAGAAATGAACTTTCCCTGTGTGTTCAACTTGTGAATCAAAGGTTCCAAAAGGTGCTTCCTATGAAGCTCAATCAATGGCTTCACAGAATTGAAGGTATCATTGTAGAACTTTGAGACATCAGGTAAAAGCTGTGGGGTTGTGTTTTTGAATGAATGACCATACACTTTAACTTGAATCTCACCCAACTTGATGATATTCTGTTGCTGTCTAATCAACTCAAAGATGCGACTCTGCCTCTTGATAACGTTTTCATCCAATTCCTTCAAGTCCTGTTGGGTTAGGTTCCAATATGAAGTCCATTCACCAATATTGCCACTCAGAGACTCAGAAGGCGGAGCCCGTGGTACTGGTGGTTTGGCAATGGTCGAGGGACAGCGTGACGAATAGCAATGAAGTGAGCTGACTGGGTTCTTGGAGTGGATGTAAGAATAACAAGGAGCCAATGTAGGTAAAACACCTTGAATACTGACGTTGTTGAAGAAGTGAATGATATCATTCTCATCAATGTAAATGGCATGTTGCTTCTCAAAGGATGACAAAATGGAATCTACCTGCTTCTCTAGTACAAATGGCCTAACGTTCGAGGTTTTATGGGTAATCAAAGATTTTAATGATGTTCTGTACTCTTTGAGGGTAACAGCCAGTCCCTCAGACCAGTCCTCTGTCAATATGACAGACCATTTGAAGATCTCAGACAGAAGTGCCAAATCAGAGCATTTATTATAATAGTGAACCTTCAATGTTCTAGCAGAAAAGGGAAGTGCTGGAAGCTCCACCTGGGTAGGAACAGGTGGTAATTCTTTATCCTCAACATAATTATCCTCTAAAGTGTGGTGGATCTTTGGTAGTACAAGTTTATCAAACTTCATCAAAGTACTTTCAATGTTACCTGATTCGTGAGATGTCTCACTGGGGAACTCGTGGGCATCATCAAAGGAATCATCACCACCATTCCCAGCGCCACCGCCATCTTCATCTTCGTCATCAGTATCAAGTACATTAACTGAATATTCTGACCTCCAACTAGTTCGATGGTCATAGTAAGTCTTGTTCGGAGAAGTGGAAGGAGAAGATACGATCAAAGATGTTTTGGATGGTCTCAACCTGGGTCCGTAAAACCCGCCTTTAGATGGTGATGGGGAACTACTCTGACTTAGATGCCTTCTCTCAGCGAGAGTTGGGGATGAGTAATGAACTGTGCTTGGTGTCACTTTTTGTGGAACATCAGGTAATGTAGAAATGGGTGAATCATAGGTCATGTTTGAATCTGTTGGGAAAGTTGTTGTTGGCATTGTGGGTATGGGTACAACTTGAACGTCAGGAGACCTCAAGAAGGACGATGAAGATCCTAATGGTTCGGTGGGCTGAATTCCCAAAAGATGTTCAGACCCAGATGTGTGTCTTGAGGAGTAGCTGTCTCTGCCATCAATTGGTGATGATGCAAATTGGTCATAACGACTAGGGTTTCCAATGGGTGACGAGTCAAGCGGGTATGGCGCCGCTGCACGGTATATCTGTGGCGCGGGTGATGATGATGACACCACATGAGAATTAGAACCTTCATCTGATATCACTGAGTTCAAATTATTGTTCGAAAACCTAAAAGGAAGCGCCCTGGGTCCTTGAAGCCTGGACTGTGACATCGTCGTCGTCTGTGGGAATAATGGACTTCCTGGCGGGTTTCTAGCCGCCGCCGCCGCCGTCTCATAAGAATTAGTATGACTATTCAGAGGGATATGTTTATCAATGATGTGCTGGGGTGGTCTCTGTGGTAGCGGGGGTCCCGGGTGCTGTGCCATATTTAGTCCTTGGAAAGGCGGCAGATTCGTATCAATATGAAGTTGAGGACCTCCTGGTGCCCTATTCTGTGTAAATTGCAATCTGGACCGCTGGAGCTCCTCCAATGACTCCAATGGATCGATCTCATCTGAAGTTGGGTATGGCGGCAGAGTGAAATGCTGGCCATCCATAGTCAATGTTTAAAAGACCTGTGCTGCCAACAACAAGATAAACAAGTTAGCGCCAACCTTCTTTGTTTGTTTGTTTGTTTGTTTTTGTTTCACAAACATTTCAGGTGTACGGATGTTTATATTACATAAGTTCTTAGTCGTCTATTGTTCTTCACCAAAAAGAAATTTAAAATTAAAGAAATTCAAAAAATTCTGTGTGGCCCCTACAAAATTTATTCTAATGGGGGAGGAGTCAAAAGAAGAGTTGAGTTGGGCATTTTCTTTGAAAAGAACAAGATTGATAGAGTCAGTGTCAATCTTATACCAAACACTGGATGGCTGGATGGCTCTAGAATATTTATACCCACTACTTGACTTGACAATGGGGAAAAAAAAACTGAGGTCAGACTTTGCTTAGCTCATCGCCATTATGTAATCCCGTTTCTTTTTGAACCGAAAAAAATTTTTTTTTTTTTTTTTAGCATATATATAAAAGGATCCTAAAATCTCACATTTCCAACAAACCTCAGAGCTTTTTTTCCCTTTTCCTGGCAATCTGCCGCAGAAAGCCCTTCAAACTACACAATAATCTCCATGTCATTCAAAGATCCAGCCCATGCTTTAGAGCACTTGAAAGAGTACAAGACCAAGGATGGTTTGTCTGTCCATGAGTTGATGGACTCTAACCTCAGAGGTGGTTTAACCTACAATGATTTCTTGGTTCTTCCAGGTAAGATTGAGTTCACATCCTCTATAGTGTCGCTGGAGTCTAGGTTGACTAAGAAGATTACTTTGAAGACTCCTTTTGTCTCTTCTCCAATGGACACCGTCACTGAGGCTGAAATGGCCATCCACATGGCTCTTTTGGGTGGTATTGGTTTCATCCACCACAATTGTACTGCTGAAGAGCAAGCTGAGATGGTGAAGAGGGTCAAGAAGTACGAGAATGGTTTCATCAACGACCCAGTTGTTTTGTCCCCATCCATGAGCATTGGGGAGGTCAAGAGATTGAAGGAGGAGTTGGGCTTTGCTGGTTTCCCAGTTACTGGTAAGTTCATTTATGCTAACATTCCAACAAGTTATTTAAGATATTTTTTTTGGCTGAAGGTCAGTCCGTTCTGGCAATTACAACCACGACCACAACCACAACCAGCTTCTGTTTTATGATGATTAAACCTTTTCAAATTATTAACTTTCGTTCTACCGATTGCGATCAAACGATCTTGAGGAGAAATTTTTACTCTGACATATTTTGCGGACTTCAGCCATTAGATTATATCTTACTCTATTTGCCCATGTTGGGAAAAGAAATTGAAGTGTTTTGGGTTATTAACAATTTTCTCTAGAAAACGGTCAAGTTCCAGGTAAGCTTGTTGGTATCATCACCTCGCGTGATATCCAATTCCACGAGGATCTAGAGAGCAAGGTCTCTGATGTCATGACCACTGAATTGATCACCGCCCACAAGGGTATTGACTTGAGCGGTGCTAATGAGATCTTGAGACAATCCAAGAAGGGGAAGTTGCCAATCGTTGACGATGACAACAATTTGGTTTCTCTTTTGTCCAGAACTGATTTGCAGAAGAACTTGAACTTTCCAGACGCCTCTAAGTCTGCCGACACCAAGCAATTGCTATGTGGTGCTGCCATTGGTACTTTGCCAGCTGACAGAGAACGTTTGGCCAAGCTGGTTGAGGCTGGTTTGGATGTTGTTGTCTTGGACTCCTCTCAAGGTAACTCCATCTTCCAACTGGATATGATTAAGTGGATCAAGGAGACCTTTACAGAATTGCAAGTCATTGCTGGTAACGTTGTAACCAGAGAACAAGCTGCCTCTTTGATTGTTGCCGGTGCTGATGGTTTGAGAATCGGAATGGGTTCTGGTTCTATCTGCATCACCCAAGAGGTTATGGCTTGTGGAAGACCACAAGGTACTGCCGTCTTCAACGTTACTCAATTTGCTAACCAATACGGTGTCCCTTGTATTGCCGATGGTGGTGTCCAGAACATTGGTCACATTACTAAGGCCATTGCCCTCGGTGCCTCCTGTGTCATGATGGGTAGTATGCTTGCTGGTACCACTGAGTCCCCAGGTGACTACTTCTATAGAGATGGTAAGCGTTTGAAGACCTACAGAGGTATGGGCTCCATCGATGCTATGCAAAAGACAGATGTCAAGGGCAACGCTGCCAGTTCCAGATACTTTTCAGAGTCTGATGCTGTCTTTGTGGCTCAAGGTGTTTCCGGTTCCGTTGTTGACAAGGGTTCCGTCAAGAAGTACATTCCATACTTGCACAATGGTTTGCAGCACTCTTGTCAAGACATTGGTATCCAATCCGTCAAGGACTTGAGAGAGTTGTCCACCTCTGGTGAGATCAGATTCGAGTACAGAACTCCATCTGCTCAACTGGAGGGTGGTGTTAACAACTTGCACTCTTACGAAAAGCGTTTGTTCTCCTAGGCCCTCTCATCTGTGTTTAGTTGGTCTTTTCAAGTGTTTCTTGCATGTTTAATGGTGTGTTGTTTTGATTTTGATGAATGTTGTTGTGATTTTAGTTGAACATAGAAGATAACCAATTTATAGTACTACATTCGTTCGTTATATTTTCCATTAAATCTTAATTTTATAGAGTTGGTTATTCAATGTTGTGTAGAGTACTTGTTCATGTTGAATATCGCTGTTACTGGTTGGATAAGCCATATATAGAATGATGTGTTGCACAGTTAGGCAAAGCGCATGGTGGTTGATTTACCATGCGTGCATGGGATTCTGAGGAGCACACTACCAGAACTCTCTATTCTCCTCTCTTTTCTCTACTTCAATACCTCAAATTACAATGTGTTATTTTTTGGGTACAAACTATTTTTAAAAACTATCAAAGGGTGAGCTTAAACGGTTTCCAAAACTTCATCCTTGTAACCAGAAGTAACCTTCTTACCCTTCTCCTCAGAAGCCTCACCGTGCAAAGCTAGCAAAGA
Organism: Barnettozyma hawaiiensis; assembly: GCA_003706665.2. Classification (NCBI taxonomy): domain Eukaryota; kingdom Fungi; phylum Ascomycota; class Saccharomycetes; order Phaffomycetales; family Phaffomycetaceae; genus Barnettozyma; species Barnettozyma hawaiiensis. Next base: position 78,263 of record PPLY02000030.1, on the reverse strand, counting down.
ACCCAAGTCGAACTTTGGTTGCTTCAACAACTTGACTTTTCTAATGTGAACATTTTGCAATGGGAAGATGTTTCTGGTAGACTTCTCAATCTCACGGGAGATAACCTCTGGGATCAACTTGGAGGTAAGCTGAGCCAAAGTAGAGTTCTGGACCTCTCTGGCAATGATGTCGGACATGGTCTTTCTAATAGCTCTGATGTGGGAAGATTGAGCGTAAGTGGTCTTCTTGATTTGGTTAGCTTGACGCTTGGTGAAAGCAATACCAAACACTCTGACAATGTAGTCATCGGAGGTCTTAACAGTGACGTTAGCCTCAATCAATGTTTGCCACTTTCTGACCAAAGATCTCAACTTGTCAGAGGTGAAGTCCATACCGTGGAAGTTGGTCAACAAGTTGTTACCTTGAACCTCATCAACTCTCAACTTGATGTTTCTGAAAGCATAGTCCTCAGAACCTTGCAAGTCAGCCAAAGAAACTTCGACGATACGACCCTTCAAGGCATCGGCAGCGTTCTTCAAACCAGTAGACTTGTTAACCAAGGTCTTACCAACGTTTCTGTTCTCGAAGGTGGATGGGGCCTTGATGTCAAACCACTCCTTTCTGGTGAATGGGTCAACAACCTTCTTCTTCAAACCCTTCTTACCCTTGGACAATCTCTTGTTCTTACCAACAGCCATCTTGTTTGTTCTTGTAGGTGGTGAGTCCTTGTAAGTAGTGTAGTGTGTTTACGAAATTTGAAATAAAAGTGATAATAAATTCCAGAGGAGGGAGGAACGGGGAGTTTCGCCAGCAGTTTGCGTCGCCCCAGTGCTTCGTAACCGCAAATGGAAAGATTTTTCACCGTATTTTCGCACACTGGCTCTTCCCCTTTTCGGTTTGAAAACCACCAACAAAGTCACATTTTATGTTGCCCAAACCAAATATTTACACGATCTTCCCAGTCGTAATAATCCTGACACCAGGTATTCATGCCCTTAATAACATCACGTGTAAGTATTCTCCCTCAGTGATAGGGCTGAAACGTAAACAAAAACCTGGCCAGAAAAGGAAAGAAAAAAACAGAACAGATCAGATCCGATACCGAGTATTCAGCTTCAAAAACAAAGACACCTAGTGAAAGAAACAGCACACAATACACAGAGCCCTTTCCCAATGCCAAACCCTCCAGCACCTCCAAAACATTTCCAGGAGATACGAAACTCGTAAGTTCCAAAAAAGAAACCAGTGTTCTAATAGTGTGATTGAGCTAACAGTAAGTTGATAATAAGTGTCACCATCAAAGTGGCTTTCCTTGGCGACTCTGGAGTTGGGAAGACCACGCTGATGGTCAAGTATGTCAACAATGACTTTAATGCAGGTTACCAACAAACTAAAGGGGTGGCATTCATGGAAAGAAACATTCAATCAGGAACAACTGATGTGAAATTCAGTATATATGATTTGGGTGGAGAGAGAGAGTTTGAGGAGATGATCACACTTACAACAGATGATGCTGTAGCATTTGTCCTCCTGTTTGATCTCACAAACAAACAAAGTCTTGAAAACTTGAATAAGTGGTATAGAAGCGCAAGATCAACGAACCAGAATGCCATTCCGATAGTTGTTGGTACGAAGTATGATCTGTTCATTGAGAAATCACAGGAGTATCAGCAGCAGATTCATGATTTAAGCATCCAATTCGCCTCGTCTATCAAGGGATCAGTGATATTCACATCCACACCTGAATCGATTAATGTCCAGAAGGTGTTCAAGGTTTTGATCTCCAAGGCTTTCGACCTTCAAATCAGTATACCCGAGATTGTGAATGTGGGTGAGCCTCTGCTAATGTACAATCTATAGATACTATAGCAGCTGTACGTTAATTCAGCGATAATTCTCATAAGACACACACACATATATATATATATAACTGCATATAGTGTGCACAGAAAAGGAATCAACCTAGTTGGTGAATCAATTCGGAGAAGAATTTTAAAGAACTGGTTCTCTTGAAACTGGAGGTTATCTCTTCATCAGCAACATTCAACTTAACAGATGAGTTTCTCTCCGTCTTCTGATTCTGTTTCAAAACCAATCCAGCCTCTATCAGCTCATTCAACACAAAAGAAAACCCTTTGGCTCTGATGACCCAGTCCTCATACAAAATATCCAAGATATTCTTACCCTCAATAACAAACTGAGAGCTGTCCTTTGCCGAGTTCAATGTAACAATTTGTTTGATCTCATCAATGACATCACCCAGTGAATTCTCAGTCAATCCGGACTTGCGCTTCTTCGACAAAATACCAATCAAAATCAACTTTCCAACAAATGTGAGATTCTTGATACAGTCACTCACTGGATAATTAGTTGTTTCACTGATTGCTCTGTGTATATGCTTTGTTGATACAATTACACTCTCATCCGCAAAATGTGATTGTCTTGCAAGCTCAGTTGCACGTTTAACAATTCTCAGTGCTCGTCTGGCATCACCACTGACATTTGCAACCTTTCTACAGGCATATTCAATGGAGTCAGAACCAATTGACACATTCTGCTGCTGCAATAACTTTAACTTTGATTGGATAATCAGCATCAACTCGTCATGTGTGTAAGATGGGAAGACAATTCTGGCTAACCCCAGTCTGGAGGAAATCTTGTTGGAAAGGGTTTTCTCTGGTAGGTCCATACTGTTGGCAACTGCAATGACAATCAATTTTGAATTACGGTAACTTGCCCAGTTGAAAACATTGTACAAGAAGTCCTGGTTATGGTGTACAAGTTCATCAAGTTCATCCAGTAGCACCACGAGTGGTCTCTCTGATTTGTCATCTTTGAAATATGACTCAAGCTCTGTGGATACAGCATTAGATGCAACTCTTTTCCTTCGCGAGAGTTTGTTCCAAAGGGCCTCGTATGCATGCTGCGGAGTCAAAACCTTGAGGCCATTGATTTCAAGGTAGTCAAACTCCCTCAATTCTTTCTTCTTTGTAAGTCGGTTCAGCTGTTTGATAACCTCTCTTATCGTAACGGTCTTACCTGTGCCAGGAACACCACTTATATAGACAGAGGTACCTGAAGCCAAATCAATTGAGCTTTCTAGGAGGTAGTATATCTCAGTAAACTGGTTCTCACGGCAGGGGAGTATTTTAACAATGTCTCTAGATGCCTCGTCGGGTCGTTCAATATCCTTCTTCATTTTTGTGAGGGATTTCGGACCTTTGGTCTTCTCTTTCTTCCCAGCAGCGAACCAACTGCTGGTTCGCTTTCCTTGACCATTATCATTTGGTCTGAACTCATCATCATCATCATCATCATCACTTGAAAACAATGGCTCTGAATCGACGTCTGAATCATCCGAATCCTGGTCATTGCTGCCATTGCTGCTGCTACTACTACTGTTTATACTGTTCGACAGTGAATTGTCACCATTGGAATCAACATCAGAGTTGTCGTTGTCATCATCATCATCATCATCATCATCAATAGAAATCACAACTTGTTTTAATTTCTGTCTCTTGATTCCACCAGGACTAGGTTTTATCAGCTCATTAGGTTCGTGCTTAGGCTTCCCGCTGACTGCCGGGTCATTTGACTGTGATGGCGGTTCCGTCTTGACCTTTGGTAGTGGAACCCTTTCCTTGTACAAGGACTTAACGATGAAGTTTCTCAAGTACTCAATCTGTGCCTGTGCGTCTCTTAAAAGACCACTGTGCACTTCAGTATAGTCCAGGTCCTGAGTGAAAGTGTGGTAATAGGTATCATAACCCTTACGGCAGAGGAATGTCGTATCCTGGTTGGATGGATCTATGACAATCTTCTTGAAGGAAGCAGTGTTCAAAATGGTGGCTTTCTCAAGGACATCACTGAGGTAGATCTTATCAACAATACTTGTCAAAAACAACTCCTGTGGATCAGAGGTCACAGGAGGGTTGTGGACTTCTTCAATTCGCAAAAGATAGACACAGTTTACAACAATGTAGTCATCGATCCCCATCTCAACATTAACAACAATCACAACAACTGGCGGACCATCAGCATTCTCATCATCAGTGACAAGCAGTGCATCGCCATTACGAACCTCCAGTCCATCAGTGTCTCTAGTTAAAACCAAATTGTCACCTGTTCTGCCTCCTCTGGTAGTTGAACGACTGTGGGAGGAAGAAGTAGAAGAAGGACCCTCTTCAAAATCAAGACTCCAGCCAACAAATTTAGCTTGAGTGGAAGCCATGATACCGACTATCTCACAGATACAAAAAGCGGTATTGAACTAAGAACACAACAGCTATTTGATCAATCAATTGCCGATGAAGAGTGTTTTTGCTTCGTCTATCTCCTTTTGTATATATTTCCTCTTTTGTATTTGTGTTTGTGCTTGTGATTCTGTATTTTTTCTTAGTAATGTTTTTTTAGCCGCCCTGTCTGTCTTCTTTTTTAAATAGAAGCAAAGTCCCCTTCTGATCTCGCCTCCAAAGGAAATGAAGTTGCTGGGAGGAGATATCCCAGTGTCACTCCAGCCGAGCTCTTGGTGGAACAAGGCTAAAAGTTCGTGGAACAGGGAGAAAACTGAGCCCAAAAGTATTATTCTGCTAGCGGCTCGTATTCTCACCAGTCTGTTCACCATTGTTGCCACGATTGCCATGTTAGCGCCACACAGTAGCAGGCACAACAAGAACATGGCCGTTGTTATACTAGACACATCAGCGGTCGACATTTTCACTGGTCTGTACCAGAATGTTGGCGATTCTTTCAACTCGAACGGGGATCTGAGCGTTGGCCTGGGCCTCTCGACTTCCCAGATCATTGCTATCACCAATCTCACAACATCGATGCTTCACAATACTCCAGATTACGTTGCTTCAGGGTTTCACAGTCTGTGCCTGCACTATACATATCGCTGGAGGTATATCGATGAAGATGACCTTCATAGGGGAATTCCTCCAAATGACACCAATGCCTTTACACTATCACCGATGGATCAACTACCCTATGACACTACAACACAAGAAACCGTTTGTCGGGATGCAACTCTGTACGACTACCGTTCTATCTTGGTTGAAAATTTTTTAGTACTGGGTGCGATCATGGTTTCAAAGATCGCTTTCGATTCACAAGTTACGGATTGGGAGGACGATGTCATCAACGAATCATCGAATTACCTTAAATGGAGAGAACCAAGAGATAAAATACTACAATCAGTTCCTGCACTGTTGGTTTTTATCTGTTTATCTCAAGTTGTACTGTTGCTCTTGATGGTTGTTTATTACAAGTTCAAAAGAACAGACACTCGTCCAATAACGGTGAAGGTTTTGGCTCATGTGTTAGCCACCTCATCCCTCATTGTTGCCATACTGACTGGGTTTACCATGATATCAATGGTTGTGGTTATTGGTGATTTCCGGTCCAGAATACACTCTGAACTTTCCCAATACAAGATCAGTCTACATATGGGTGGGAGCTGGTTTGGATTGATGTATTCTGTCTGCATTTGCTGTATCCTATCAATGGTATGTTGGATCATGCCGATTTGGTGTGTTACCCCAGAGGAGAACTATGACGAAGCTGAGAGTGTTGCACTTGAGCGTCATGAAACTGACATGCTCTTTACCACATATTCTTATGGTAACGAAACCTTTGACGAGGAGGCCTTTCAGATTCCCTCAATGTCTACGAGTGGCGTGAAAAAGTCCTTTATGTACAGTGAAGAAAACTACTCTACATCCCTTTTAGACAAATCATCAGAAGATTTGATTGATGTACCATTCAAGGAGCAACACACCAGGTTGTGATTGTGAACTGTGTACTGTGACACAAAAAAATTGTGGGCTGTCCATGCCCTTGCTTTCCGATCGATCAATTAATCAAACAAACAAACAAACAAAAAAGGAAGAGAAAAAATTGTGGGTTAGGAACATGTCACTGAGCTCCTCCTTCCCTAGCAATCTATTTCCATGAGCATTGAAACCTTAAGGACCACGAAATAAACATGTACCCCTACCAGAAAGGCAAGAACGATTTAAGAAAAGAAATAGACACACCCAAAAGCACTGACAGTATCAGCATGAATCGGAACGCTTGTTCCAATGGTGAATCCAGTCCTGATACTCCTCTGATACTGCCCACCTTCATCAGGGGTTGTTCCTTTATGTCTTTAACCCCTCCTGCTCCACTCATGAGGTCCTCATCTCAATCGCTACCACTGCTCAGTCCTATGAAGACCACACGTCCTCGGTTAATTGAAAGGTCAAGAACTCCATCGATATCGAGTAATGACGGTGGTGGTGGTGGCAACTCGATGAGAGTACCATACAATGAGAGTAAGATGCTGCGTTCAAAGGTTGGGTCAATTCTTTCTCTTCCTCCACATGGAGATGAGACTGCATTTTTCAAGTCTGCTATGGAGAACCCAGTCTATGACCAAGATCACACTTTAGATCATCTTTTGTTTCAGAATGCAAAACCGGGACTTGGGTACTGTGAAAATGAGAATAAGAATGAAAATAATATCGAGGAAGAGGATGATGATGATGATGATGATGATGGTAAAAATAATAATAAAATTCACTTCTTTGCCAATGAGAAGGACACCCAGGCAATATTCAATGCTGAGTTTATTGAGGACAAGGCTGAAAATGAGAGTAGCAGCTCAAGCAAAACTGACAGTAACGATTCAGAAGGCAAAGGTTCTCCTCCTCGTCAGAACATATCTCCTACGGAGAAGAGAAATGTTACGACTGTTATTTCCCTGTTACTCTTTTGTTTGACATGTGCGATTGTCCTTACCAGTTTTCCTGTGTTCACCTGCAACAACTCCCAAAGAATCTGTGTGCCACAAATGACTATCCAGTTGACTGATAAATCCCCAGCGGCCAAGACTGCGTTATTGACAGTTCGAGAGGCATTGAAAGTACTTTCTTACTTGGCCATTGACTTTGGTGAGCCAGACAATGAGTTTATCAACTCGAGTTTGGATAGCTACTACCAGAATAAGGTTATAGATGTCTTCAGTGTGAACACTGTGTACCAGTTGAACTTTTTAGGGTATTGTCGGTTGTCAACGAAGGATTTGAAGTACTTTTGTATGAAAAGTTATGGTTTTGATTTGTTGGCCGTGTTTGTGAGAGATGCTGGAGTCCAACTAGGAGAGTTGACCAAGACCAATTTATCTATTATGGGTGACAGTTTTGCAATAGCCTATGAGCTAGCCATCAATGGTTTCAACCAGCTAATGAATAAGGAAAATCAGAACAATGAGTACCTTGACTGGGCCGTTCTTTTGCAAAAGTTTTCAAAAGGTTTGGGATTCTTGAGTTTGACCCAGTTCATCTTTGACTGTGTATTGATTGTCCTTTTGCTTTGCATTGTGGCAGCAGCAGCAGCAGCGCGCAGGAAAGACTTTCCAGCGACTAGCAATAGACATAAACTTGCTCAATTGATCAAAAAGTGGTGTGTTGTTTTGATGACATTGATTGGGTTTTTGAATGTTGCGTCCAGCTTTTTACTAGCATCGTTAACGCTTGAGTACAGTTTGAAGTTGCATGAATTGGCTACAAACGTTGGTATAGCAAATGTAACTACAGGGTTAGGATTCTGGTTAACCTGGGTGTCCCTTGGATTTCATGTTGTTGAAATGGTGCTTGTTATCTTGGTTGCAAACTTTTACCGGAAAGGTACTGTCTAGAGGGGACTTGGTTTTCAAAAGATTCATCAACATTAAGCCACTCGTTTGTGTTGTTATATTATAGAAACAGCCAAGGTTATTCTTTTTCACAAGGTTATTAGTAGATCATCTGGTGAATAAACAATCTTCCAGTTAAGTGAGCTGATGCATTCGGCATTACCATTTGTTTGGAAAACGTTCTCATCAATCACCAAGTTTGAGTTGAATGCTAGCCATGAGCTCCATAACTTCGCAGCAGTCAATGTGCTGCTATTCATAGCAGCAGGTTGTGAAGGAAGCTGTCCTGGGATTTGGATCTCCGCAGTCTCACCTGTCTTTGTCTTTCCAGACTGGTCAAATCTCACCTTGCCAGAAATATTGACAATCAAGGTGCCTGTTCCTGGAATTGGATGGTAGTCAATGGATTGTATTGTGTGTTGCGTCAAGGGAAATTTGAGCCAGTATTCCTGGAATGCGATTTTCCCTCCTATTGGGTTGCCATTAAGGATCACTGGGGATTCTGCTTTCAATTGTGGAAGAAACTGTGCTTTATACTGATCAAGAGGGAAATGCGGTTGGTATGTCTTGTCGAGTGTTACGAACAACTCCTTGGCGATCTTTTCCAGCTGTGTTCCTGTAGAACTGTTAGAAATGAATAATTATCTCTCTGCGTGACTTGCCTCCTGATCTCACGTACCTTGATCCACCATCTTTTTGAAATGTGCTAAACTATACAAGTATGTATATATGTATAAGTAGAAAATGGTACACATCCTAAGCCAAAAATAAAAAAAAAGCCGAAAAAATCTAAAAGCATTGAAATAGGAAGTTTTCCTATTTCGATAACATTGAACGGCAAGAGAGTTTTTCTTACGTAAGATATGACCTCGGGCTTACTTGTGACTTAAGACTCGAACTTCTCAAAGCGAATTATATTCTCCAAAACAGCTCGGCAAACAAAATGGCTTAGTCCCACGCAACAGACTCATGAGAATGACTCATTTTGACGAGCACTACACACAGCCAGTCTGGGCAGGTCAGCCAAGTGTAGAGTCCCTCGTATCTGCGACGGATTTACAGACTAAAAAACCGTTAACGAGCGGCTATTTGATGGCACGTGCAAAAAAGACCAAGACCCTTAAATTGTTAAAAATAATTGTTAGTGTGAGGGGGGTCATACATGCACAGGAAAGTAGTCTCTTGAGACGCATGAGAAATCATAGCAAAAAAATATACATATATAAAGGTTTCCTAAACACCCTTAAATGGGTGGCAGACTATGAACTATTACGCATCATACACAAAATTAGTTAAAGAGAAAACACCACCAGTGTGATGTTATTTTCAAGATTCCACAATGCACTTGCATTGGCCTTATCTTTGGTCAGTGTGATCTTATTCGCCCTTGTGTTATTCATGTCTCCGTCGGCAGGAAACACTTTCCCATTCCTCAAGATAGACCTCACTAGAATGAATCTGCAACAACTGTTTGATGTTGGTGATTCTGTCGAATATATGGATGCCAACTACACTTTCAACAGAACTGGGCTCCCAGACTACTTCACGATCGGAACCCTTGGACATTGCAATATTGCTCCTAATGGTGATGCGACTTGTGGTAAGAAGAGCATTGATTTCAAGTTCAATCTTTTTCAGTTGCTTGTGGATGAGTATTCTGGTGATATGATCAGCCAGGAGAATCTACACAGACTGACAAAGGAGCAATTACAAGCTAACTTTGGCAATACATTTGCCTATTGGGTAAATGGTCATTTTGACAAAATCAGAACTGGGTCTTCAGCAGTCATTGCTGGGTTTGCTATTAGCTTACCTACAGCTTTCTTCTTCTTGGTCTCAAACCTTCTTGGTCTAATTGCAACCCCGTCATCCTTCACGTTGATTAAATGGAGTGCCATTACCCACATCTTGGGATCCTTTCTTTCCCTTGGTGGTATCGTTGCCTCTGCCATCAGTACTATCTTGCGTGGTAATTGTCGTGGTTTTAGTGAACAGCTCAACATGCGTTCCCTGTCCTACAAAATGAATTCCACTACTCCCAAGGAGGCTGTTTTCACATTCCTGTATCTAAATTTGGCATTCAACATTTTCCTCTATTACTGGGGTATCACTGTGCCAACATTTGTTTACATTTACAAGAAATACAGATGTCAGTCAAACAGAAAGGATAGAGAGGCAGGTTTCACTCCTGATAGGGTTACTGCTGATAATGATGCAGATGCTCCTCCAACGTACCATGAGGTTGAGAAGGAGACAGGGCAGTCTGGCAAATCTGATCCTCAACCACCTGTTGAGAAAGAAACGGGGAGTGCAGATGATACCAGCAGCCCAAATCCCGACAACAAGGAATCCAAACCTAAAACTAAGATCAACTATGATCCAAGATATGGCCCAAGGTTTGTGTATCCTTGGTTGAGTTTGATGGGTATTCCCCAGATGTAAGATCAATTTCTTTTTGTCACCACCATTTCTTACTTTTTTTATACCAGTGTTGCTTGCACATGTTTCTTACAATTAATATTCCCTCCTAATTCCAATACATTTCTGGGACGACTGCAATTATTCACGACTATGATTATTATGATGACTTTGTTTCTTTTATTGCTAATGTTATTGTATCTAAGCACGCTCTCTCCAAAGATTTTTTGAGGTCAGTTTTGTTTTTTTCCCTCGGAAGTTGAGCAAGGGACCAGTCGGCCTGCGTCTCAAGGCCAGTCTTAAAAGTCCCTTGTGCACCTTTGTGCAGTAAAAAAATAGGCTCGAATCTTTACAAATTCATATCTCAATCAAAAGTAGTTGTTAGTCTCTCCATACAACTTCTGGTTCTCGCAACAACCCGAGATTTGAACCACCACCTAAACGGTAACTTTTAGCGGCGTAAAGTCCCAGCCCGCCGTTGTTGTTGTTACCCCAGCTACGAGATAAAACAACAACAAAAATGTGGTCATATGATCTGCAGAGCGTTTTGTTTTCCTTTTTTCCCCCACCCAAAATAAACCATCCTCACTCACAGCACTGACGTCAAGTACAACAGCAAGCAGTATAAAGGGTAGTCTTCTCTCACCCATCAGTAATCTTAATTCTTACAACATTCATCAACAATCATGAGACAGGATGGAACAGAAGGCCAATTGGCCGCCTACAAGCACGTTAAATGGACAATCATCTCACTGCGTTTAGTTGCTGTCTTCTTCACTATGGTGCACCTCGTCTTTCTTGCTCTTGCCATCAACTCCATGTCAAACCGTCATGTCCCTTCGATTGACACCTTCTTTGTCAGGCTCGACTTTGAAAACATTAACTTCAATACAGTTTATAACACGACCCTGGACACTGGGTCCTTCAGAGATGCCGAAGAGACTGTTGGACTGCAGAGATATCTGCGCATTGGATTCCTCGGACATGCATTTGCCAGTGAGAACGGAACTCTGGTCCAGTATAGTTCCTCCCAGGGGTCAATGACAAACTTGCCTGAGATTCTCAGAACAAACAGATTCTTTGTGGAGTATGCGACCTACTTGGAACGCCAGAACTCAATGCCAGTCGGTACTTTGTCGAGAAGTACATTTGCTCTTCCACCAAATCTTCCAGGGACTATGAACTCGAGGTTTAAGGCTGGATTTGCCCTTTTGGTCACAGCAGTGGCCATCACTGGTATTTCATTGATTCTCTTCTTTGTATCTTTTGTCAAACCAGTGGCATTCTCTATCTTTTTTGGAGTGGGTGGGCTGTTGGAGTGGGTCAGCTACTTGATTACCGTGGCTGGAGCTGCTGTCCTCACTGACATTGGCCGTTCAGTGAGAAGCTCTTATAATGACGCTTATACTCAGTTTGGAATCCGTTGCACTTGGGGAAATGGGAGATTGTATGCGTTTGCTTGGTGTGCGTTTGTATTTGCACTGTTTGTCGTGATGGGATTCTGTTTCCAAGTGTCTATTGTCAATCTCTTTATAAAAATGACCGGGAAGAAGTATGGGGCGATGAGGGCATACCAACAGTCTTGGGTTCCATTCTTGAATCCCCCAGTGTATCAAAAACCGCAAGTGTTTGATAATTCAGCAATGATGGCTCAACAGGAGAAGATTGGCGAAGAACCTCCTGTGCGTAACTTTACTCCTAGTGAGGATTCCATTTAGTTTGTATCCATATAAGTAATATTGATCTTTCAATCAGTACCGTCGGATATAGTGCATACCATTTAAGAGAATATTTCAGTGAAAATTGGCCATCAATTTCTGTTAAATAAGGAAGAAGGGAATAGTAGAGCCGGGCAATTCCTTCTTATAACGAAGATTTGAGGGGAAGCGGATAGGTTAATATACCGAAAGATCTTGTTCGTCCGAATATATCAAGGCGAAGTAATGGTTATGAGCTATTATATGTATATAGAGATATAGAGACCGGTTATGAGTCCCCACGATATACTCAAAAAAAAATGCTTTTGAATTGGTCCGAGAATTCGAAAATACCAAAAAAAAAGATACTGGATTAAGGTTCTTGTGTGTCCCGAACCAAGCTGACGCGTGTAATTAAAAAAAAAAATAAGGTACATAAAAGAAGAGATACGCGTAGGACCCTGGTAAGAAAAACAGAAAACAAAAAACACACACGCACACACACACACATACAAAACTGGTTGGAATCATTAGAGTACATAGAATATATATATCTGTCTTCTCAATTTCGTCTAATCAAAGCAGGGAATCTACAAAATCTTGTCGCCCATTTTTTTTTAATAGTTTTAAATTAAAGTTTTCAACAGAATTTTTGTTTTTCCTAATCTGGAAACAGGAAAGGTCAGAAAAAAGTATTTTTTTTTGAAACCAATTATCAAATATCAAAGAAAAGAAAAAAAATTTACAACTCAGCTGTTTGCCGCTGCCGTCACCCCTGCTTTTGCCCCAATTTACACAGGGGGACTTTTCAGAATATACTTATATATTAAAAAAAACACAGAACACAAAAACAGAACGCAAACACCAAAAAGCAGTTCAGTTCACCTTTTTTTGTTTTCCTCCTCTGCCTTCCCCCTTTTTAAGATCACGTCTGACCGTCACTACAAGGCGCCAGCTAATTTTATAAGTAAGAGATATACTATTGATCGATAGATCACCAAGAACTTGCATCTGCCAAATGATCCAGGTCTCCACGCTTCATACTCCAATCCAGACCGGTCTTTCAAACTCTTCAGTTTCCAGTATGAGCTTTGACGGCGGCTACGACGACGACGACGACGACGACCACCACACGCAGTCGTCTGCTCCAACATCCACCTTTTCATCTCCACACAACAACATTTCCGCCCGCAACTCCAGCTCAACTAACGCCAAACATTATCACAGCCATTTCAGTCACCAGGAACAATCGCCAGATCTGCTCCAAGGTGATTTCTACAACTCTGAAAAGAGCACTGATCTTCATGCTGTCAGTTTCAGAAAGAGCATTGTCCTGAGCGATTCAATGGACTCGTTCAAGTTCAAGGACCAACTGCAGGAGAACAGGACTGGAGCCATTGGAATGACCAATTCGCCTTCCCTTGCTGCTTTGGCCAACATTCTTGAAAAGAAGTCTACCAAGACGAAAAAGAAGAAGAGAGACGTGAACATGTCCCTGGAGACAATCACTGCTGTCAATGAAGACGAGGAAGAAGAGGACGGCCTCTTATTCAGCCCCCCTCAGGAATCATCCGAGCAGCAACAAGGTGCATCCCCAGTCCTCATTGAACTTGACTCGCCAACAATTCCTCAAATAGAAGCAGCAGCAGCAGTCGCAGCTGTTATTCCTTCACCAACGCCACAGGCCGCCGCTGACGATGACATTTTCAAGACGCCCCAGGCACCAGCTGAGCCTGTGTTCAACGAACAGCCAGGGAATCAGACCATTTTTGGCACCGTTGTAAATGTTCCAGTTCCACACGAGAAGATCTCATTCACTCCGGAGATTATCCAGACCCCTGTACTTGAACATACTGAGAAGGCCCAAACAACCACATCTCCGTCGGTGATATCACCACCAAAGAAAATGCAGGCTGCTGCTGGTGATGTTGTCTCTGATGAAGATGAAGATGACGTCAAGCCATTGACAGTTCCTAAGTTATCACAGCTGAAGACTCGACAGTACACCCAAAGATCAGCTTCTTTGCCAGTGCTGAGTGATAAGAAAGAGAAGAGAAAAAGCAGCTTTTTTGGGATGTTTAAGAGGAAATCATCACCAAACAATGTCGAGCATATCAAACTTAACAATGACACACAACTTCCAAAACACGAGACCACGAAAAGATCCGTTTCTGAGCAGCAAACATCAACATTACAGAGCTCAACAGAAGCATCAATTCAGCAATCGGCGGCACTCACATCGGAACCTAAAGCGGCACGCAGATCTGCATCAACCACCTCGCTTTTCAGTGCTTTTAAGAGAAAAAGCAAAGTGCCGCCACAGAAAGAAGAGAAGAACAAGAAGACTTCCTCTGGAGCTAGAGGCGATCCTGAATTTGAAGATGAACTCAGTGACGAGTACAATGAGTTCAACGAGGATTTCAACAGATTTAGATTTTCAGAAAAGAGACCAACCTCCACCCAAGGAGAGACCTTGTTTCCTAAATCGCTTAATGCACAGGAATTGGAATCCATTGTGTCATTGGAAAGAAACAGATCTGTGAGATCAAGAAGACACTCAATTGGTTCCAAGAGACGCTCACTCACTGAAGCCATCAACTTGAATGCCTTGGGGGAAGGGATGGAGGTCCAATTGGGTTCAGATGCTCACCACCATGACCCTCCTGATGTAAACCAGTCACCACAGTATTCTTCTGTGTTGAAGAAGCAGTCAAGTTTATCATCTTTTACGAACTACCTTGATGGAAATGACGAGTTTAATAATATCGATGACGATGAGGAGCTGTTCAATGTGGAGGAGTTTTCACAATCACTTGAGTTTGACTCCATCGTGGACAATTACGATCCATCGAAGTTTGCCAATGATGGACCTGTCATGTGCGACGAAGAAAGAGGAGAAGAAGAAGAGGAGGATGTTTCTAAATTGATTGAATTTGCCGACTTCATTGACTTTGGTGCTGATTTGGAAATTGGACTTGATAACTACTCAGCAACACAAAGCTCACCAGCACAAGAACAACGACAGCAGCCTCTTTCATCGCCAATGTTGAACCAACAACAATACTCCCCAAACCTGGTGCCATATTCTCCAAGCGAGATACCTGAAGACTTTGTCGAGTCATCATCACCATTCCTGCAACAGACTGCCTTTATTCCACCACCAACACTACAACAACCTGGCACCCTCGTGAGACCAATATCCATGTCCTTCCGTGGTCTACGTGCGCCTGCCTTCACCAATACACTGCAAAGCAATAATGCCCCATCAGAAGATTCTTCTTCGTTCAGATCACTGATTGCGCCTTCACCGGTATCATCACGAATCAATTCAAACGGCGGCCGTACGAAAGCGGTAGCTTTTTCATCCAAGATCACCCTCTTTGATGTGTGGAGTGAGGAGGAGTATGATCGTCATCCAGATGTGGGCACGTGTAACCAGTTGACGCCCGGGTTGGCGCAGATGATCAAGACGGAACTGAATGAGCTTAAAAGGGAGATGGAGGTCCATGTGGAGAGTCGCAAATATACTCATTACTTTTAATTCCTTGTTTTTTTTTTTTGATCTCTACCCCCTTTTTTTTCTAGGACACTTAAATAAAAATACAACAATAATAATAACAACAGACATTTTAGTACACAATGGGATCTCTCTCTCATTGGAATGATTCAAATCTCAAATCCCAGCCAATCTCTGGACCCAACTTTGGTAGCACTTCAGCCACGGTCTGCACATCCTTGTCACCTCTACCCGACACGTTGATGATGATATTCTTGCCTTGACCCATCTCCTTGGCCAGTTGCAACCCACCGTAGATGGCATGGGCAGACTCCAGGGCCGGGATGATACCTTCCAGTTGGGACAATGTTTTGAATCCAAGCAATGCTTGCGCATCAGTCACTGCACGGAACTCAGCTCTGCCACTGGCTTTCCAGGCAGCCAGTTCAGGACCAACACCAGGATAGTCCAAACCGGCACTGACGGAGTGGGTGTCCTGGATTTGTCCATCCTTGGATTGCAACACATAAGTTCTGACACCGTGGAAGACACCTGGCTCTCCGACCGTCAAAGTGGCAGAGTGGTGTGCAGTGTCGATACCGTCACCACCAGCCTCAACACCGAGCATCTTGACGGATAGATCTTTCTCGAATGGGGAGAAGAGCCCAGTGGAGTTCGAACCACCACCGACACAGGCGACAATTGCGTCTGGGAGAGCACCGTTGTTCAGAGCCTTGAATTGCTCCTTGGCCTCCTGACCAATTACTGATTGGAAAGTACGCACCAGCGTTGGATATGGATGAGGACCAATGGCCGAGCCCACAACGTAGTGCGTGGTTGACAAGTTGGTCACCCAGTTTCTGAAGGCTTCTGAAGTAGCATCTCTCAACGTGGCTGTGCCATTGGTCACTGCGACAACCTCGGCACCAAGGATTCTCATTCTAAACACGTTCAGAGCTTGACGTCTCACATCTTCAGCACCCATGTAGACAGTGCACTTCAGACCAAATTTAGCACAGGCAGTGGCAGTGGCGACACCATGCTGACCTGCACCAGTCTCAGCAATGATCTCCTTCTTCCCCAGTCTATTGGCAATCAGCACCTGTGCAAGCGCATTGTTGATCTTGTGGGACCCAGTGTGGTTGAGATCCTCCCTTTTGAGCCAAATGGTGGCACCACCAGCGTGCTCAGTGAGACGCTCAGCCTTGTGGAAGGAGGAAGGGCGACCGATATAAGTGTACAGGGATCTAAACTCTTCCCAGAAACCTTCGTCGGCAATGGCTGCTTCAAATGCCTCCTCCAACTCTCTCAAACAGGCATGTAGAGCCTCTGGGACATATTGTCCACCAAACTCGCCAAAACGAGCAGGGTACTTGTGCAGTTCATCAAAGTTCTTCTTCTCCTTTTGAGTGTACGAGTCCGTGTCAACAATCTCGAAAGGTGTCACTTCACGGTTGGCAAGGATTGCTTGAGCGTATTGCTTAGCAGTCTCACCACGATGCCCTTCTTCAGATTCACTCAACAGAGTGATGATCTTGGAGCCGATAACGACACCGTCTGCAACTGAGCCGACTGCAGTGAAGTGCTCACGAGTGGAGACACCAAAGCCAACAGTCAAGGGAGTGTCACCAGAGAACTTTCTCACTCTAGCGACAAGGGAAGAGATGTCAGATGAGACAACAGAGGTTGAAGCACCTGTGGTTCCCATACGGGACACGACGTAGATGAACGAATCAGCAATAGAAGCGAGCAACTCAAGACGTGAGTCTGTCGTTGATGGGGCCACAAGTGGAATGTAGGAAAGCTCAGACTTTGAGGACAGGTCTCTGAATCTAACAGCCTCCTCTGGCGGAAGATCGACAATGATGAAGCCATTGGCACCAGCCTGCTTTGCATCAACAATGAACTGGGCTTCATCATATTGCATGATTGGATTGTAGTAGCCCATAAGTACAATTGGGACAGTCACTCCAGCTTCACGAGCTTCACGAACAAGGTCTAGGGTCTTGTGGACAGTTATACCATTGTTTAGTGCCACAGTGTTGGCTTTCTGGATAGTTGGACCGTCAGCAATCGGGTCAGAGAACGGCACACCAACCTCAATGATGTCAACGCCTCCAGCCTGGAGGCCCAGGAAAATCGGGATAGTGTCTTGGACAGAAGGGAACCCTGCAGTGACAAAAGTGACGAGGGCTTTGCGGTCCTCCTCAGCGCATTTAGCAAATGTGGCTCTGAGGGAGGCGGACATGTTCTTGTTTTTGTTTTTGTTATTGCTTTCTTTATCTTGGTGGTGGATGAAAAAAAAATGTTGATGTTTTTTTTTCCATTCATTGATTGATTGACTTTTTTTTTCTTTCTTTGACTCATAATGTGTGGAGAAAAAAAAACATCAACAGCAAAAAAAAAACACTTCATAATCATCTGATGGAAAATAGATATCGGACTTGTGAGCTCGTCTGATAATGGTATCCAATCACTGAATCTACAAGATGTGTAGATGCTCTGTTTTATTATCAATTTGTGGTGGCGTTAGTACACCTCCTCTCCTTCATGCAAACCCACGGACTTTCCGCTTCTTTTTGCGCTTCTGAGAACCAGAGAAAGTCTGTGACTGTGACTGTGACTGTGATGCTTGTTGCTGCTGACTTGAATGTAGTTGCTGCTGTGATGATTGCTGTGTCAGTTGAATCCTTGGCTGTGAATCCTCCACTACAACACGTTTCAACTTTTGACTCACCAATTGCGAGAATTGATCTTGTGCTTCATCAATGGAGAAATCTCTGTCCCAATCCTTCATGATCTGTCTCATTTGTAAAGGCATTTCCTCAATTCGTTCATCCAATTCATCAGTTTCCCGTTTGATATCGTACACCATTGACGCATTCAGGGCAAGATCTCGAGTCACGGATCGGGCTATCACAGTAGACCTCCATACTTTCACCAAGGAATCATATAAATCCTGCAAAGTCTTGATCTCTGACACGTCCATAGTGTCATGGAAGATGAATTTTAAAACAGAGAGCAATCCATTAAACGTCAATCCATTCTCGTTAAAAAAGTCACCAAGTTGTGTCATCATGTTATCAAACTCAGAAAACTTCGAGAACGCGCCAAGAGGTTCTTCAGCATAGGATGAGACAGGTCTTGGTGGCATAAACTGCGCTGCTGCTGCCGCTTGCGATCTATCAAGGTGAAAACTGGTAATGTAGGTTTGGAAGACAGTAGGATCAGGGAAAGTCGAAGGTTTGAATCTCGAAACATGAAACAAATGTTTGTGAGTTTGTTCAAGTTTGTTTGCGTTAAGCTTATCATAACGTGTTCGTTTACGTGTACGTGTGGACTTTGATGGCGTTGTTGCTGTTGCTGAAGACTCATGAATACTGGTCGTGATAGCCATGCCCTTTTTAGTGCTGAGGATGCTTCGTGACAATTCACCATTATCACTAATACGAAACAGTTGTATCTTGTTCGGTCCGAGTGGAAGTAGCACATGTGAAAGCATGGATGGTTCACCGCTGGTTTGATCAAGAAGTAGTATCGGATCGTGGATCGATCGAGCAAGCCCATCATCATCCCCCAATCTCCACTGTAGCAATAGCATTGGTGCCGTACGCTGTGAGCTGATTGTTAGATAATGCACTTCATCAATGGTGCGCAGTTGTAATTGTAAAGTTGGATCTTGCTCATCAAGCCAATGCTTCCAGGCCAATATTCTCTTGAATCCATTGGAAACATTGATCCAAACCAGCTCCCTTGAGGTTAATAGAAATCCATAGTCGTCATTAGAATCGCATTTGATGTAATCACGCAATTGTGACCAAGAAGCAGCAGCAGAAGCAGAGATAATATCAGTCGTGGCACCCATGGGCAGTGTAATAACCTTGAGGAATGATCTGCCTAGAATAACAATCTCATTCGTATTAGATCCCCATCTAATCCGCTTAAAGTTGGAAATATCAGCCTCTTGGTTTGTTCCTCCTTTAAATATGACATTGACAGCATCACGCTGGCCATTAATGGTGAAAACAATCCAATGGCCTTTCGTATCCACACATGCAAACTGGGAGTTGTCAAAGGGATTTGTAGAAGCATCGGCCAATGGGGACTCAAAATGATCCATTGCCTCAATACGCGCAATCACACCTAACGTGATAGCACCATTGCCATTTTTGACAGAAGGTGACAGCTTAACATGAATCACATAGAGAGAAGACAGTGTCCTCGCTAGCAGCACGTCCTTGCGGATATCAAAAGTAGCCATCGACCGGGAAATCTCTACCTGTGTGATGCGTGTATCCAATTGGAGTGTAGCACCTTCTGCTGGTGTTGGACACTTCAAGATTGTGATACCATTCTCATTCCCATCCCCATCCTCATTCTCATTCTCATCTTCCCAATACACAAACTCATCAATCTTTCTGGCTCTCCTCACAGCAAGCAGATTCCCCTCATACCCAGCAGCAAATGCAAACACCACTTCCTTCACGTGCGAATCAAACCGTGTCACTCCGGAAATATCCATAGGACGCCATACTGGAGCTGGATCGTAAATGTATTTGCTTTGCAGGACGGTTTGGTGCCGTTTCTCCTTCGCGTCTAATTGCACCACCACCCCACCACCGGCGCCGCCTGGCGGCCGTTCGAACGATTCACCAACATCTTCATCCCCACTGCTGCTATTCCCAAAACCATCTCCTGTGTTTCCTCTGATCGTGCCGCTTGTTCCTGGAACAAGGACCCGCCGTGAGTGTGGCACTTCATGAAGGGAGAGACCGCCTTCTCGCTGGCGGCAAAACACCCAGGGTCGTTCCACCCCGCCGCCACGCGACAAGTTGGCTCTATAGAGCGGTATCGACGGCCCAGAAACGCCATACGTCAGCTGCACACCCAGTCCGTCCTTCTGGGGCCACATTCTGATAACGAAAAGACAGTTGTTGTTCAGATCAGAAAGGCCAAAAAAGTTGTTTTTGTGTAAAAGGGAGGTTAAAAAAAAAAATTAACCACATCCAAACACCGACTGCCCGATAAGGAAAAGATGCCGATTGACTACAAAAGCTCAACAGGTTATAAAATTGAATGGATTGAAATATCATAGTTTTAGTTTGTCAGCCAACAATAAACTTCCTTGTTCATAGAGTCCATTCAGCACCTCCAAGAACTTGGCTTTGGCTTGTACTCTTCTCAGCTTCAAAGTTGGAGTAAGGACATCATCCTCAACCTTCAGTGGCTGGTGGTCATGGTGGATATGAACATTGTGTACTTTTTCAAATCCTTGTAGCAAATGGGCAACATTCTTGTTCAACTCCTGAATGACAGCCTTCTTGATTTCAGGGTCAGAAATGTATCCATGGAATTCGGTATCATCGTCCACCTGGTTGTCGGTGTGGAGGTTCGCAATGAACTGTTTGAGCAAATCTCTGTCAAACCCTGCAACGGCAACCACATAGTTCTTAAGCGAGTCGCCATGGACGTAAAACTGGGTAAGGAGTTTGTTGTTGGCGAGGTAAATGTTCTCAATCTTTTCCGGAGTGAGGTACTCTCCTTGGTTCAGCTTGAAAAAGTTCTTGACACGGTCAATAATGTGTATCTTGCCAAACTTGTCCACCGTGGCAATGTCACCAGTCTTGAACCAGCCAGCTTCTGGATCGCCATTGTCAAAAGCAGCTCTTGTTGCCTCTGGGTTCTTGTAATACTCCTTGAAGATCTGAGGACCGCGCAAGAAGAGCTCTCCCCTAGGATACGGCTTGTCCAAAGATGTGTAACCCATGCCTTCGACATCCTTGAGTTTCATCTCGGTAGCTACGTTGACAGGACCCACATTTCCTGGCTCAAGGGCACTGAATGGATCATCACTGGACATAACACCAAAGGATTCAGTGAGACCATACGAGTTCTCAAACCCGACATTGAATGCATTCTTGAGGAATTGGATAGAGTTTGGAGAGATTGGAGCCGATGCCGACTTGAGATACTTGACATTCTCAAAACCAATGGACTCCTTCAGTCTTTGAATTCCAGTGAGGTTGTTGAGGACCCAGTGAGAATCGTTATCCACCTTGGCGTTGAACTTGTTTGCAGTCTTGGATGCCAGCATCTCTTTAAACTTCTTTTGAATAAAGGGGTTCAGTTCATGAATGTGTTTCTTAATCATGTTCTCAATACGGGAGTACACACGAGGAACACCGCAAAAGTAATTGGGTCTCACGATTTGAAGGTCATCAAACAGGGATTCTGTGCCTGGTTTGGTTGGGAACGCCACTGCAAACCCACAAAAATTGGCCCACGAAATAAGCATGCGTTCATAAATGTGTGCCAGGGGAAGGTAACTCAATACACGGATCTGCTTCTTGTTCTCATCAATGTTCGTGGTGGTGGTAAATGATGGATCAGAGAGGTTTGGGGACTGAAAGGAGATGAAACACGAGACAATACCGGCAACGGCGTTCCGATGGGTGATGACAACACCTTTAGGGTTACCTGTAGTGCCTGATGTGAACGAGATTGTGTATGTCGAGTCAGGGGTAGGTGTGGTGACTTCTTCAGAGGATAACGGATACTCTTCGCCAATGGTTTCAATGGACTGAAAGTCAAAGAGTGTAAGACCAACGTTCTGGCAAAGAGTCAACAAGTGTCCATCCGTCTCATAGTTGATAGCATCCATGGAGATCAACTGAATCAAATGATCCAGTCCAAACTCCTTCTTCAATTGCAGAATCTTCAAGATCTTATCCTTTGAAAGAACGAGAACTGGAGACTTGGTGAGGTTGAGAATGTACTGACTCGAAGTGGGACCCAATGTTTCATACAATGCAGTGTTTACGACGCCCAAATCGCGCATAGCAATGTCTGCAATCATCCATTCGAGTCTGTTACCACTAAAGATAGATACAATGAGTTCCTCCTCTTCGTGGCCTTGTCTCTTCTGTTGAAACTTGGGGTTTAGCTTCAATGAACGAATCAAACCTGACGCAAAATGGGTTTTTCTCTGCCAAACGTCAGCATAGCTGAGGTAGTCAAAGTACTTCTCACCTGCGTGCTTCTTTCCATAACAATAGTCAGTGCCGAATTTGGCAAAGCTCACCTCATCGTAATCTTTCAAAGTAAGGAGGCCATCCGGTGACGACTCAATGAGTGTCTCCGGAGAGTAGCTGTTTCTGTATATGGCAGAGTATCCTGGCTCTCGTGATCCCGGCACTGGCTGTGCCTCGTATTGTGACATTAGTGTGTTATTAGCTTCAAGTATCAGTGTGCATTATGGCTTTCGTGTATTCACACCAAGCCAGCTGCCTGTTTAAATAACAATCACGGCACTGATGTTGCCGGTTTCTCCACTTCACACTATCAAATAAAAGAAAAAAAAAACTTAAGCTATTTTCCCAAAGAGGAAATTTGTGGGGTTGAATATAAATTATTCACAACTTGTTCGGTTTGATGAGGCTGCCCTCCCGGTAGAGTTGCTTGATTTTGTCAGAGTGCACCACTTTGGCAGTGTTACGTTTTAACTTGAAGCTGGGTGTGAGGGTCTCATTCTCCACACTAAGCGGATGGAGTTCAAAGTGGAGGTTGTGGAGTTTCTCGAACCCTTGGAGATCGCAGTCCATCACATTTCTCAACAGTCCAGAGACAATCAGCTGCTTGATCTTACCCAGGTTGACAAACTTTAGCAAGTCATCATCAGTGAGATCCTTGATGAACTCGGATTGCAACTCTTTGGCCAGGTGCTGCTTCATGTTTGCCATATCAACTCCGGCAATTCCAATCAGATAACTCTGGTACGAGTCACCATGAACAAACAGTTGAGTCAAAATGGGGTTCTTGCTGAGATACACGGTCTCAATCTTCTCAGGTGTAATGTACTCGCCTTGGCTCATCTTGAAGAAGTTCTTAACCCTGTCAACAATAAACAGGTTTCCTTGTGAATCAAGACTGGCGATGTCTCCAGTATGATACCAGCCTTCGCTGTCAATGGCATCTTGTGTTGCTTTGATATTCTCCAAGTAATGTGAGAATTGGGAGGCACCACGGATCAGTACCTCTCCACGAGGGTACGGTTTGTCACTAGAGGTGTAGCCCATCTCCGGGACATCCTTGAGCTTGAGCTCAGAGTTGACAGCTATTGGACCAGATGATCCGGCGATGGTTTCATATGGGTTTGAGTATGAAATGACAGAAAACAGTTCAGTAGCACCATACGAATTGAGGAATCCACACTGAAGGACATCTTTCAAGAACAGAATAGACTCTTTTGAAATAGGTGCAGATGCACATTGCAGGAAACTCACATTCTCAAATCCCAAAGTCTGTTTAACCTTACTATTTCTCATTGGATCTTCAAGTGGGTATTTTGCCAATTCATTCTTAATAGCATTCTCCACCAATGTAAAGATTCGAGGGACACCATTAAATAGGGAAGGTTTCACAATACGGAGATCTTCAAACAATGATTGCATTCCAGGTTTAGAAGGAAGAGCTAATGCGATTCCATAACTAAGTTCAAAGTTTGAGATTGATTTCTCATAATTGTGTAGCAATGGCAAGAAACACATTGTCTGCAATTGACGACCTTTGGAGTCCCTGTTGTAACGGAAGTCACACATCTGTTCCTCAGAGAGCCCAACTGCTGGCTTTGGACAATGAATAAAGAATCCTGTGACATTTGCAGTGGCAACAGCATGTGTCAAGTAAACACCTTTTGGCAAACCAGTAGTCCCTGAAGTGAAGGCCAATGTGTACAATGTGTCTGGAGTTGGCAGATTATAATCTTGTGGAAGTGGTTTCTTCGTGCCCAGTACTTCCAAAGATTGGAAATCCACCATTGTGACACCAAACTTTTGAGCCTTGTCAACGAGTGCCCTGCCTGCCTCATCTTTTAAGCTCTCAAAGCAAACGAAAGCCACAAGGGACTTTAACCCATAATCTTGCTTGATCTTGAGGAACTTCTCCACTAAATGCATGTTCAACACTAGCACAGGAGACTGGGTGACACCCAAAATGTAGTTGCAATTAGAATCACTCAAGGATTCATACAAACCACAGTTTGGGAGAGAGAATGAACGTGTTGCAAGGTCTAGGAGGAGCATCTCAACGCTATTATGGCCAGATACTGATACGACAAAGCTGGGTTTTACCAATGAGTCGTTATTCTCAAACCCAGGTACCGCCGTAGTGACGAATTGAACCAGCCCAGATGCAAATGCCAAACGACGCTGGTTAATAGTGTTGTAACTTTGGAAAGTGTAATGGCCGTTCAGTTGGCCATTGGCGCCAATGAGACGTTCACCAAGACAGTTGTCATTGCCAAAGAGGTCAACGGCGTTCTGGAACAAGTCATGTAATGTCTCCAGCCCAGGTATATGTGGAACTAGCGATTCAGTATGTGCAGAATTTCTATAGATGCTTGAGAAGCCTGGTTTTCGGGTGGCAGGTAGAGCAGTGGCGCTGTATAGCTTTTCCCGTGGGAAAGTATCGTGAAGGGAATTGAGGTGCTGGAGAGTGGATTGCATTATAATAATAGAACATGTAGTGTTCTGAGAAAGAAGAAGAGAAAGAGAGAAAAGAGGAATCTGATCAGCTTTTTATAATTTGCCACAGAGGGTTTTTAAAATCTGAGTGCTGACCAAGTTGAAAATTGGGGTTCGCCAATCCTATTTTTTTTTGCTTATGATGAATAGCCGTGTTTAAGCGAGAACTTTTGTGTCAAAAAAAAAAATACTACAGCAAAAAATCACCACATAAAAGTCATTTATTGTACAGAATTAAACTACATTACAATTTACCTTTTTGGTTTGATACCAAAGAACCCTCAGCATACAATGTCTTCAAGTCGTCCTCAAAGAACTTGGATGCCATGTTTCTCTTGATTTTAAACGTTGGTGTAATGACACCATCACTGAGCTTCAATGGCTCGTAGGCGAACTTGAAGTTGTGGATCTTCTCAAACCCTTGCAACCCTTGATCAGCAATCTGCTTGTTGATATGATCGACAAAGAAGCTCTTCAACTCAACTGAAGAATTAACCTTGTCCAGCATCTCGTCGTCATTCAAGTCATTGAAGTGTGCACTTTGTTGGTGATGATTGTGATAGTGCATCAATGAGGTTCTCAATTGAATTGGATCAACACCAATGATACTCACCAAAAATGTCTGATAAGAATCACCGTAAACAAACATCTGTGTCAACAAACCAGCAACTGAACTGAGATACACGTTTTCGATTCTCTCAGGGGTGACATACTCACCTTGAGCCAGTTTGAAAAAGTTCTTAACGCGGTCTATTATCACAATACGACCATACTTGTCAATCTTGGCGACATCACCGGTATGGAACCAGCCATCCTTGGTGAGTACCTCGTCTGTAGCCTTCTGGTTCTTGAAATATCCTGGAAAGATCTGGTCACCACGCAGCATCAACTCACCCCTTGGTTCCTCCCTCTCCTTGCCATTCGAGTCATGCGTGGTGTAATTCATCTCTGGAAGATCCTTGAGCCTCACCTCATTGCACACCGAAGTGGAGCCACACGTCTGGTCATTTTGGTTTGGAGTCTCGATACAAGTACCAGCAAAGGATTCAGTCAAACCGTACCCCTGGTACAGTTCAATGTTGAAGGCAGCCTTGAGGAACTGCAAGGTCTCTTTGGCAATTGGAGCAGAGCCAGAAATACACACCTCGACTTCGTCAAAGCCCACAGCTGCTCTCAATTTTTTCACAATAAAGGAGTCTAGATTCATCATATCTGAGGAAAGCTTGTGTGAGGAGTGGTTTGTCTCAGCAATTTTGTTAGACTTGTACTCAATAATCTTCGAGATAAGGTTTCTTCCAGTGAAACTTGAGCCCAAAGCCATCTTGATGGCACTTTCAAACTTGGTGTACACTCTAGGAACCAAAGTCACCAGGTTAGGTTTGTACAGCTTTAGATTCTCCACCAATTTCAATGGCGATGGATCATGAGGAAAGGCAATCTCATACCCTCTAGCAAGGTTTGAGTACACATTCAAGAGTTCGTAGATGTGGGCTAGTGGTAAGAAGGCAAAGTACTTCACCTGTTTGCCCTTATAGTCTCCAGTCATTTTGATTTGAGATACAGCCATGGTGATACCAGAGACACCCATCTTGTGCGTTGTAATGACACCCTTTGGGTTACCAGTGGTACCCGATGTGAAAGAGATGGACAATCTGGAGTCTGCTTTAGCGGGGTTGAGGGGCAATGGCCGCGCTCTACCAATCTGCAAAACCTGGTTCCAGTCGAGCAATTTGATGCCGTGTGATTCAGCAAAGTGGTAGAGTCCATAGTGCTCCTTAAAGTTGAGTTCATCCATAGAGATGACAAACTTGAGGTATGGCAAACCCTCGAGGTCGTCGTCATCATTTGGGTCAGTCTTGGCCGTTTGGGACAGTTCGACAACGCTCGTGATCTTGTCAATTGTAGTGATGAGCATTGGAGACTTTGTGAAATTCAGAATGAACTTGGAGGTTGTTGCTCCCAACGTATCATATAGAGCAGTGGTGACCAGGTCAAGGGATTGGCAGGCATACGATGCAACGACCCACTCTGGTCTGTTTGGGGAAAACAGGGAGATGACTTCATCGCTTGCATTGATGCCGTTCAAGAGGTTTCTGATACCAGAGGCAAGTTCATCTTTCTCCCTCTTTATCTCACCAAAGCTTCTGAATGTGAATTTCTCCTCAAACTCACCGTTATCAAGTTTCAATCTTGTACCTAAACAGCTGTAATCTGGGTGCACTTCTGCAAACTTCTCAAAATGTGCCAACACTGTATCTAGCCCAGGTAGCACTCTCGTGACGAGCCCATCAACAGAAACCACATTTCTGTAAATGGAGGAGAATCCAGCTTCAACGGTACCAGGTATTGGAACCGCTTGTTTGATGGCCTTGCCATCAAGCTGCTTGAACTCCTGGAACGCCTTCAGCGGCAAATGGTCATTAAGAAATCTGTCAAAATCAACAGAGCCATCTTCCTTTGTGAGCTCTAGTTGCGTCTGCGGATCAATCTTTTCAAACAGAGAGATGGGCATAGTGGATATATTGCGTTTGCTTTGCTTTGTGTTGTTTTGTTTTGTGTTGTTTTATTAGTTGAACTCGCCAGCCAGCCGCCATTTGCTGTATTTATAAAGACCAATGTGGGGGAGGCACAATTTTTAACGCGAATTTTCAAAGTCTCTTTTTTTGTACCTCGGTGGAAAAAGTCATCGACAAATGCCTTTCTCCGCTTCGGTAAATAACAGACAAATAGGATAATTGTTGGCGGGTTTGTTGGTCACCAGGGTACTTGATTTGGTGGCAGTATGTACGGGGATTATCAACCGGTCCGCAGCTGCCGATTGCGAGGGGAAACTTAATCTTAATAGCGGGATACCTCCTGTCTGTGCCTCTGTCTGGGGAAGAATTATTATCCGGCCAGCTCGTCTCGTCTCGGTGGAGCCTCTTACGTAATAAATACCGATATATATATATATTTCATATTCCCCTCCGAATACAACAGTATAGACGAGTTCTACTCAACCGTACATATAATATTTCTTATTTTTAACCTGAATATATACTAAACGGTCTATTTCATATCACATCAACGATCTCTAAACACGTCCTAAATTTAACAAAAACACAGCACAAGGCAAAATGAAGAAGAAGAAGAAAGAACTTTGGGGCCAACCCCCCGATGATTTGAACAAGAACAGAGACAATCAATACCTCGTGCGGCAATCTTACTCATCAGGTAACAGCTCCAAGACACTCTCCCACTACTCCTTCAAAAGATATAAGCCTCATCAAATTTAGAAGGTGGCAACGAATTGCTCGGTGGCAGTCTTCAACTTGGCCAAGTTCTCGTCGGACAATTGACCTTGCTCTCTGATAGCGGACAAAATTTCAGCGTTGCTGGACTTCAAAGAAGCCAAGAACTCAGTCTCAAACTCACCAATTCTCTCCAAGGCAATGTTATCCAAGAAACCGTTGACACCAGCGTAAATCAATGGGACTTGCTCCTCAGCAGCCAATGGGGAGTATTGGTTTTGCTTCAACAATTGGGTCAAACGCTCACCTCTAGCCAAGGTTTGCTTGGTGGAGGCATCCAAATCGGAACCGAATTGGGCGAAAGCAGCAACTTCTCTGTATTGGGCCAAGAACAGCTTCAAGGAACCAGCAACTTGCTTCATGGCCTTAACTTGGGCAGCGGAACCGACACGGGAAACGGACAAACCGACGTTAATGGCTGGTCTGATACCCTTGTAGAACAACTCAGCCTCCAAGAAGATTTGACCATCAGTAATGGAAATGACATTGGTTGGGATATAAGCGGAAACATCACCACCTTGGGTCTCAATGACTGGCAAGGCGGTCAAGGAACCACCACCCAAAGTGTCGTTCAACTTGGCAGCTCTCTCCAACAATCTGGAGTGCAAGTAGAAAACATCACCTGGGTAGGCCTCACGACCTGGAGGACGTCTCAACAACAAGGACAATTGACGGTAGGCAACAGCTTGCTTGGACAAGTCATCGAAGATGATCAAGGCGTGCTTACCATTGTCTCTGAACCATTCACCAATGGCAGAGGCAGTGAAAGGAGCAATGTATTGAAGTGGGGCAGCCTCAGAAGCAGTAGCAGAGACAATAATGGTGTACTTCAAAGCATCGTGTTGCTCCAAGGTTTGAACCAATTGGGCAACAGTGGATCTCTTTTGACCGACGGCAACATAAACACAGTACAACTTCTTGGACTCGTCAGCGCCATCGTTCCATCTCTTTTGGTTCAAGATGGTGTCAATAGCAACGGCGGTCTTACCAGTTTGACGATCACCGATAATCAACTCTCTCTGACCTCTACCAATTGGGACCAAGGCGTCAACAGACTTCAAACCAGTTTGGACTGGCTCAAAGACGGATCTTCTTGGAAGAATACCTGGGGCCTTAACTTGGGCTCTGGAAGTCTTCTCGGCATTGATTGGTCCCTTACCGTCAATTGGGTTACCCAAAGCGTCGACAACACGACCCAACAATTGTGGACCAACTGGGACATCGACAATCTTACCGGTACGCTTAACGGTGGAACCCTCCTTGACCAATCTGTCAGAACCGAACAAGACGATACCGACTTGACCTGGCTCCAAGTTAAGAGCCATACCCTTAACACCAGAGGAGAATTCAACCAATTCTTCAGCTTGGACATTGTTCAAACCGAAAACACGGGCAATACCATCACTGTTGACTTTGTTAGTATCTCTTGAAAGAATTTTTTTTCTTCCCGATCTCGATCTCGAGCAAAATTAATGTTGATGCTGGCTTTGAAAAAACAAATTCCCACGTTCAACCAAAAGCAAACAACAACAACCAAGTTGAAATAAAATAGAACAAGTGGTTGGCAACTTGTAGTGAGTTTATTTACCTGCTTGTTAACAAGCCTCAATGCAAGATCATCATAGCTAAGCCTTGATCTGAGAGAGGAAAGGAAAAGAGAACAAAATAAGTACATACCCAACAGACAAAACTCTACCAGTTTCGTTCAAGTTGGCTTCTTCAGAGACACCTCTGATTCTCTCTTCCAAGATGGAGGAGACTTCAGTTGGTTGAGCCTTAGCGGAGGCGAAACGACGACCTGCGACGATCAAAGCTGGACGAGCCTGGTGTGGTTTTGTTAGTACATCAGCCCATACAAAAAAGATAGTGGGGGAAACAGGGGAAGGAAAAGAGACGAGGCATTCAGACAAATAATGATTGATGAATCAAACAGAGAAATCAACT
Organism: Barnettozyma hawaiiensis; assembly: GCA_003706665.2. Taxonomy (NCBI): domain Eukaryota; kingdom Fungi; phylum Ascomycota; class Saccharomycetes; order Phaffomycetales; family Phaffomycetaceae; genus Barnettozyma; species Barnettozyma hawaiiensis. The sequence goes on along the minus strand of PPLY02000030.1, from coordinate 48,239 downwards.
GGAATGATTGATGCTCGTAGGTTTGTTTTCTTCAAAATCAGGTATTCAATCAATGGTTTGTGTGTTTGGGACAGGGAGAGAGATCCGTGCGCGCCCCTCCTCTGGTTGCAAAGCTCTGTATTAATAAACCGAGATGGGACAAAAGAAGCCAGCTGTTCAAGCAGACACATTATAGCAGAACAGCATCAATTGGAAGACCCTTCCAGCAATGGATTGACCAGTCTTGAGTGTGATTGCTGTGTTTGTTGTTGATTCTCTTTAAAAAGGTCATTTCATTGGAAAACCTTTCCTTCCCACAATTCACATCCCTCACTTCTCGGACAATACTTACAACACGGTTGATGGAGCGAGCAGCGTTGGCAGCAACAACTGATCTAGCAGCAGTACGGATGGAGGTACGTGAAAGCATTGTTAAGTTTGGTTGAACTTAATGGAAAGTGTTGGGAAAAAGAAGGTGAACTTTCGAAAAAAGGAGCGGTCGTTTTTTTTTGGGAGGTTTTTTTCATTGGCTTCGAAATCAACTTGCGAATTTCATTGGCCGGTCGGAAAAGTGGCCGGGTTACCCTCGGAAAACAATACCACCGAACTCGTTTTATTATATAAGCTATTATATAATCAATCACACGTGACTTTTGTGTTTTGTGTCGGTTTTGTGTATCTTTTTTTTTATAGGGAAGATTTTAGCTGGCGAGCTGGATTGATCTGATGATGATTGCTACCCCAATTATGCGAATAATCAGTATTCAATTTCATATGCTTTGCTCACCTCTACCATCCACTTGAGCTCTAATGTGACAGCTTTTTCTAAGGACAACCCTGTTTTCATAAGATCCATTTTGCAAGTCACACACAATATACACAAACAGCAAGCACCGCACACACACAATGAAGCCAGGCACAGAAAAACATGAGACTCCTAATCCTTCTGCTGCGGCGTCTCGAAAATTTTTGAAGAGCTGCTCTCTATGGGTTATGTTGGTTCCATTTGCGGTACTGGTGGCCTTTGTGTGCTGCTGGGTTCCCTTGACGTACTCACAGACCACCCCCGCACACAAGACGCGCCTGGTGTTCTCTCACCACAGCAGACCCAAAGTTTTTAAGCTGAAGAATGATGACACAGTTTGCACTGAGGCGCATATCTTGTCGCTTTGTGAGAAGTCTTACATGGTATTTGAAGCCATTGCCGATGCAATGAATGTTTTCTATGACAGACAGAACCGTGTTTTGGGACACACATATTTCTCACCAAATGCCTATTCTCGTCAGGCTTATGTCGCTAACGGATACATTGGTGCCAGAATATCCACATTGGGACAAGGATTCTCCTTTGACGAGATCAACACTCACATTGAGAGTGTCACAGATGAGGCGTTGCAGAATGGCTGGCCACTTTTCAACAAACGCTACACAGGCGCCTTTGCCGCAGGGTTCTTCTCTTTACAAGAGCGGTTACCAGACACCAACTTTCCAGAGTTGTATGCCCATGGCTGGGACAGCATAGTCTCCAGCTTGCCGTACTGGGCCAATTTGGACATTGTTCTTGAGAAGAAAGATAGTGGTGAGGTGTTCACTTTCAACCCTGCCACAGTCGAACCAGCTCACATTTCAAACTACCACCAGAACTTGTCCTTGGCTAATGGTGTTGTCTCCACCAGATTGACCTGGTTGAATGAGTTGGAGGTGAACATTGATATCTTTGCCCATAGGGATAAACAGAACTTGGGCATTTTGACACTAAGCCTTACTCCTTTAAAAAATGATTTGGATGTGACTCTACGGAGTTCATTGGATTTCAATACCAGCCAAAGGACTGTATTGAGTGATTTTGGATACGATGACGAAGGTATCTACATGGTTGTAAGGCCTGAAAATATTGGCTACTCAACTGCGGCTTTGATATCGAAGATTGAAACCAACGAACCTACCAGTATGTTCATTGATGAAGAGAAGGTGGTTGAAGAGCTCGAAGTTCACTTGAAGAAGGGAGAGAAATATGAAGTCTCCAAATTCACATCCATTTCCACGACTGAGGTGGATGGAAAGGACGAGGTTGACATGGATGACCACCTAGATCGAATTCTGAAGGCAAAGGAGGCATTGGTATTCTCATCAAGTGGTACTGAAGAGACCAATAACCACCTGAAAGCCTGGAGAGAGCTTATAAATGATGTTGATATTTACTTCCCAGCAGACCCTTTATTGACCCTAACTGCACAGGCGTCTCTTTTCCACTTACTTGCCAATACTGATGCGCGTTCGAAGGGATTGACCTCCGCATTATCAACTGCAGGTTTGTCATCAGACAGCTATGGTGGTATGGTTTTCTGGGACACCGATCTGTGGATTGTGCCTGGTATTGTGCCCTTTTATCCTGAGGTTGGCAAAGCCATCAATAACTATAGGATGCATACTCACAAACAGGCAAAGAAGAATGCCGAACAGTACGGATACAGTGGCGCCGCGTACCCTTGGGTTTCTGGCAGACATGGAAATTGCACATCTGCTGGCCCATGTGTTGACTATGAGTATCACATCAATGTCGATGTTGCCTTGAGTTCCTGGTTGTTGTACATTGCAGGTGAGAGTGAAGAATACTTGAGAGATGTCTCATGGCCCTTGTTGAGAGATGCTTCTGATTTCTTATCACAGTATACTAAATTTGATCCTGAATTGCAACAGTTTGTCACAACTAACTTGACTGACCCTGATGAGTATGCTAATCATGTTGACAATGGAGCATTCACCAATAGTGGTATTGATACGTTGTTGAAGACAACCCTTCGTGCTGCCCATCATCTTGGCGAAGGGATTAATCCAAGATGGGTTGAGGTGGTTGGCAACATTCATCTCCCAAAGTCAGAAGGTGGGATTACCTTAGAGTACACAGGAATGGATGCATCCGTGTCTATTAAACAGGCGGATGTGGTTCTTTTGACATTCCCATTGGATAATGTCATTGACGAGGAGAAGTCAAGAATGGATTTGTTCTACTACTCGTTGAAACAAGCTGACATTGGGCCTGCAATGACTTTCCCTGTATTTACTGTTGCCTCCTCAAGATTATTAGGCTATGGATGTTCCTCTCAGAGCTACTTGAGGAAGTCAGTTATTCCATACATCAGGTCTCCCTTTGCGCAATACAGTGAACAGGCTGACGACAACATCTTGACTAATGGTGGAACACATCCTGGCTTCCCATTCTTGACCGCACATGGAGGTTATTTGCAAGCTGTTGTGTATGGTATTCTGGGAGTGAAGTACTCGACTAGAGTGAACCACAAGACCAAGAAGATTGAAAGGTTCTTGAAGTTTGACCCTGTCAAGACACATGCGCTACCTGGTGGTGTTATGATCAAGAGTTTCAAGTACATGGGGCAAAAGTTGGATATTGTTTTGACAGACAATGAAGGAGTAATCAGGCATCATGGGAATAAACCAATCCATGTTGAAGTGCAGCCGCGAAACATTAAGAGCGGGAACTACACAATCAAACCCCACACTGAGTTTATTGTCCCAGCTTTTGAACCTTATCAAAACATTGGAGGTTCATTCAGTGAATGTCGTCCAGTTGCCAATTTGACTGCTGGTGCCCCAGGTGAAGTTGCCCTCTCTGCTATTGATGGGAACAATTACACTTACTGGAAGCCGTTGACTAGAGATCCCGGAAGATTGTTGATTGACTTGGGATTCAAGAGGGAGATCAAGAATGGAGCTATCATCTGGGGTGCAAGGCCTGCGAAGTTTTTCAGTCTATACGCTTATAGGCACACCAATGGCTTTTTTGAAGACGACTTTGCTGATTTCCTGATGAGTTATGACGTTGCTCGATTTGAGAAAGTTGTGGATGATTTGCCGATTACAATCAGCGAGCCGTTTGATCCAAGGAACTTAAAGGAAGTGAAGTTGTTACCTAACAATGAGACATTATTTTCAGTCAAACGAGATGGGGTTCAGTCAAGGTATGTTATTGTTGAAATTTTGGACGCTATCGATGAGAATGGGGATGAAGGAGCGACTTTGAACGAGTTTGCATTGTTTTAAAGAAAGGACGAACCCCCTCCTTTGATTTCTGGATATTTTCTTTCTTTGTATAATCAAATCTACTTTGGGTGGGTGTATCACAGCAGGCTCTCTCTCTCTCTGAAGCTGTGGACTTTTTAGAAGTCACATGTTTTTGACGGTGAATTTTGGTGGGGAAAAAAAAACCAAAAAAGGAATCCGTCGACAGCGGTGAATCTGTTCGTCGCCGTAAATTGATCTCGAGTACATATAAACAACATTTTTATCTCTTCTCCTTTCACCAACTGATCGACTCGGCTCACACAGCTATTAAACAAATAAACGAGACAAGGCAAAAAAAAATAATGCGATTTTCAAAGCTTGCACTCGCTGTGTGTTCGCTGATTGCTACTTCTGTTTTAGCGCAGGTGAATGAAGTGTTCACATGTAACGCTACCCAGCTCTGTCCGGAATCACAGCCATGTTGCAGCCAGTTCGGTACGTGTGGTACCGGGATGAACTGTCTGGGTGGTTGTAACCCATTGCACTCGTTCAAAGAAGAAGCGTGTATGCCGATGCCGATCTGCAAGGATGTCAACACGAACTTTGGCGATAAGAGCTCGTTTGTGTCTGTTCAAGACTACTTGGGTGACGCTGATGATGCTGATTGGATATACTCTGGGTACATTGAGGACTATGGCGACTCGACACTGCTGGCCATGCCAAAGGACACTACTGGTAGTCTTCTCTCTTCTTCCAGATACGTCTGGTATGGGAAAGTAGGTGCCAGAATGAAGACCTCTAGAGGTCAAGGTGTCGTCACTGCGTTCATTCTCTTCTCCAACTCCCAGGATGAAATCGATTTCGAGTTTGTCGGCTACAACCTGACCTCGACAGAGACCAACTACTACTACCAGGCCATTCTGGACTGGACCCATGGCGAGTTCTACGAAACTTCTGACACGAATGCTGAGTTCCACGACTTCCACTTTGAATGGACACCAGAGGAGATTAAATGGTATGTTGATGACAGGCTGCTCAGAACTTTGACCAAGGAGGAGACCTTCAACGCAACGGACAACACATACTACTACCCTCAAACACCATCCCGTGTCCAATTCTCCCTCTGGCCAGCCGGTGCAGAGAACGCTCCAGTGGGTACCATCGAATGGGCCGGTGGTCTCATCGATTGGAATTCTCAAGACATGCAGGACTACGGCTACTACTACATGGCTTTGGAAAGTGCTTATATTGAGTGCTACCCACCTCCAGACAGTGCCAGACGTGTCGGTTCAGCTGATGTCTCCTACATGTGGGACGGTTCTGGGGAGTACACAGAGGACAACGTCTTGTTGACTGGTAACGATACTGTGTTGGCCAGCAACAAGAACAGTGGTCTGGATCCTGGCGATGCCTCTTCCTCCTCCTCTTCCGCCTCCTCCTCCTCTTCTTCTTCCTCATCCACCTCGTCCTCATCTTCATCTTCATCCTCCTCATCTTCATCCTCCTCATCTTCATCAAACTCTGGATCTTCCACCACTTCCAGCAGTGCTTCAGAGATCACTGACACTGCTACCTCCACCACCGTCACTGAGTTCAACCAATTCTCCAGACGTTCCTCTTCTTCCTCTTCAAACGGTGCCGATATGGCTCAACCTGTGAGTGGCTTGTTTTCAGCATTGGTTGGTGCCTTGGCCTTCCTCACATCTTTCTAGATACCCCCACCCTTTTTGCGACAGCTAGTGGACTTTAAAATTACTAAATTAATTGACCATTGGATGTTTGGTTAGCATTGTAAGTCCAATACTTTACAAAAGAGTCGCAAATCCTCATATGAAGTCATCAAGTTTATCCAGTAACCTCAATGTCATCGTCATCATCAAGGTATCCGACACTCTCCGCACTTTTGTACTCATCTATTACCCCTTGAACTGTTTCTCTTGACTCATTGAATTCGCCCAGCCCGCCATCTTGAAACAATTTTCCATCCTTGTACCCACCAATAAAAGCGGTGCGGCGCATGATTTTATCATACTGAGTGCATGTCTTCTCCAATAATGTCACGATGGAGGACGTGTTGGCAAGCATCAGTCCTGAGGGATAGTTGGAGTTTGGTGTGGTGTGATACTGGGACTTCCTACCATATGCGACATGCAGAGACGATGAGCTCCATGGGACGTATTTTGCCCTCTGCTGAGCCTTTATTATCGCCTTCTGGATATCACTTTGGTCAATGTCCCCCTGGAGAAGGTTGAATATGGAGATGTAGCTGGAGTGTTTGTCCTCAACATCAATCATCTTCAGTTTCTTATCAAGGAGTTCCAGCATGATGTCATACCCTGTAGACTTACGAATACTTTTGGAATCAGTGACAAAGTCAGAGGTGTATGGTGTGTAACTGGGTATAACGAAATGTAGATCTGGGGTTGGAATTAGCGTAGATATGATGCTTGTGAGGGAGTTGTACATGTAGCCTGGGTACCTGAGGGTATTTGTTGTGGAAGCCATTATAGTAGCAATCAGCTGATTTGTCTGCTGTGTAGTCGGACTTGAGCTTTGGAAAACTTTGATGGCATTGTTCAAAAGTGCACTATTCTCAATGACAATATTGGCATCTGAGGATTCAATCAATCTTTTTAATGTCAGCACAGTGTTGTACGGTTGAACCACAACATCTGACGATTGCACACTCTCCGGAAACACAGAGCACGTCGTTGTAAGTTTCTTGTTGTAATTGTCAGTTAGCACCTCCAGGAGATACGATCCAACACCAGACCCAGTTCCACCAGCTACAGAATGGAACAGTTGGAATGCCTCGAGGTTGTCACAACTGTCCAGCTCACGGTCAATCATCTCCAAGATCAACTCCCGTTCACTGTCTGCATAATCATAGCCCTTAGACCAGATGTTACCGGCACCAAGCCCAGTGTTGGAAACATGGACATTCCTATCATTGAAAAGATGCGTAGTTTGGTTGTTGATATCATTGATCACCCCGGGTTCCAGATCCATAAGCAGTGCACGAGGCGTGTATCGATTATCACCGTTGTTATTGAAGAACACGTTTGTTTCATCGTCGCGAGTTTTCTCATTTATGCTGCTCAGACCATCTGAACCAATGCCGTGCTCTTTGCACAGCTGATTCCAGAACTGATGGCCAACTTGGTTACCACATTGGCCGACTTGCAAAGTGATGATTTCTCTGTAGCGATCTTCTTTGTTAATATTATAAAGTAGAGACAATGGGTTTAGTTTAACTTACGGCATGGCGCGCTCTTTTTGCTTTTATAAAAGGTTTTTGCTAGCGCTTGTTTTTGTTTTTGTGGATTTGTTTTCGTGTTTTTGTTTTTGTTTATGTTTTTGTTTTTGTTGATTATTGATTTGTCATTGCTTACCTACTCATTGTCTTTGTTTGATCTTTCTTACTCTGGAAGACTAGCCAACGAATAAAAAGACTAACAGACAGCCGGCTAATATCTTCCTAATGTCTCTGAAGCCAAATAGTCATATAGCGGTGATAGGCTCAGGAATATCGTCTCTTACTTTTACGTACTTCCTAACGAAACTAAGACCAGATCTCAAGGTGACTGTTTATGAGTCGCTGGACAGGCCTTCAGGATACATCTACTCCAAGCAACACACACATTTCGATGGCGAACAGATAGTTTTACAGAAAGGGCCTCGTACATTACGGAGTGTGAGCTCAGGAACACTAGTTATAGTTGATCTCGTGAAGAAGCTGGGACTGCAAGACGAAGTCAAGTGCATCAAGAGCAGCGATGTGTCAAATAAAAAGTGGATCGTTGCATCTAATGGCAAGGACCTGGTACAGATGCCTAACTCCTGGCAGAGTTTCCTCAAGTTCTTGATAGGAGATTCTATTGACTTGGCCAAGATTGGATTCAGTCTGCTGAGAGAACCCTTTGTTCCCCAGAAGAAGAAGACGGCAGGTTCAAAGGATGAGACTATCCATCAGTTCTTTAGCAGACGCTTGAGTCCTCTTATTAGTGAGAAATTTCTGAGCGCAGTTTATCGTGGAATCTATGGTGGGGATGTTCGAAAGCTGAGTGTGAGTGCTGTGATGCCGTCCTTGGTTAAAATGGAACAGGAACATGGATCAATAATGAAGGCGGCCGTGATGGCTAAACTGTGTACTAAAAAGAAGAAGCAGAACCTGAATGATGATCTGGTCCAATATGGTGAGGCTTTCAAGATTCCACAGAGTGAGTTTCTAGACATAAAGGCAAAGTTGAAAGGTGCTCCAATGATTACGTTCTCAAAAGGTATGGCTTCCTTTACTGCTGGTCTCACGAATATACTAGAGAAAAATCCAAACGTGAGGTTCAGACTCAATGACCGTGTGAAGACTATCACGACCTGCTTGAATGGATCGCTGCGTATCAATGATACAACAGAGACCTATGACCATGTCAGATCGACCATTAATTCCAATAAATTGATGGAGGTAGTTGGCCATTCCAAGGATGAATTACTATTGAACTACGTTGATATACACATGGTTAACGTCTTTATCCCAAGAGATGAGCTGAAGATCAATGGGTTCGGGTACCTGGTGCCATTATCTGCTCAAAACAAGGAGGAACTGTTGGGATGTATCTTTGACAGTGACATTGAGAAGAACTCCAACTATATATTCTCAAAGCAGACGGCAGGAGACGGAAGACGAGGCAACAAAGAGTACACTAAACTCACACTCATGTTTGGTGGTCACCAATGGTCAGGAAAGCCAGAGAGACCAAATGATGAGGAGATGAAGGGACGCACTATTTCCGTCCTCCAAAGACATCTCGGAATCACTCTAAAGACATCCGATGTTATCGATCACACGTTTATTCCAAAGTGTATTCCACAATTTGAAACTGGCTATGTTGACCAGAAGCAACAGTTCCACAGTTGGTTGGAGTCTGAGTTTAGCGGTAAATTGAGCCACGGTGGTATGAGCTACGGAGACGGCTGTGGCGTTCCTGACGTGGTGATGAATAGTTTTAATGATGCTCGTGCTATCTGCAAAATGGGTTTAGCTTGATTAAAATGTATATAGTGTATATGGTGTGCCTGTACCAAAAGTAAACACCGGGTAATCTTGCATTTTTTAAGTTCCTATATCATCACAACCAACAAACATTTTGTTCTCTTCAACAGCAACCTCCACTCACCACGCTGCCAGTGGAGATACAGATACAGATACAGATACTCATATCCATGTCGACGAATACGTTGTACGTTTCAAACCTCCCATCAGAGCCTATCTCCACGATAAGGCAGAACCTCACTGTCTTGTTCTCCACATATGCCGAAGTGCTCAATATCAACACCAGAAAAGAGCTTCCCAGACAGGCTTTTGTGATACTTAACGACATGAATGGGGCCAAACTTGCATTGAGGGAGCTTCAAGGGTATGAATTTTTGGGGAACGAGCTGAGGGTTGAATTCTCTAAGGAGCAGAGCCACTTGATTGAGAATTCACAGCATTAAATGAGCTTATATACTCCGAAATGTAGTTCCCACTATCAATGCCCTCACATGGTCGTGAATATTTGAGACACGCAGTTACTCTACATCGGTGTACGAATTATTAGGTTCTTTGTATATACAAGGGGAAGGGGATCATTAATCACAGATTTCGTTACTGGGGTGTTGTGTGTTCTCTCAAGCTTCGACCATTATCGGGAATGGTTGCTTCCCCTTGTCCTTGCGACCATCGCTTTCCGGGGTCTCAACAATAGTATTGGTTGTAGTTTTTGCCTTGGTTAGGTTCTCGCCGTTAACAATCTTGACAATCTCATCCTTGTTCAATGTTTCGTACTCAACAAGACCTTGGGCGAGTCGCTCAAGCTCGATCGATTTCTCAGTCAACATCTTTCTGGTTCTCTCTTCACTAGCTTTCAACATATCAACGACTTCTTGGTCAGCAGTATCCCTCAATTTAGCAGACCAGGATTCCCATTTCTCAGCTAAACTGATTGGACCAACCTTTTGACTCATACCATATTGTGTAACCATGGCTCTAGCAGTGTTTGTGGCGCTGCTCAGGTCAGAACCACAACCACTGGTGGTATTTTCCAGACCGTAAATCAACTCCTCTGCAATTTTACCACCCATACAGACATCGAGCCTAGCTAGACACTCCTTCTGTGTGATGTCAACCTTGTCCATCTCTGGTAATTGAAAGGTAATACCAAGGGCTCTGCCTCTAGGAAGAATTGTGGCCTTGTACAGAGATGTGGCACCTGGTGTGTAGAGGGCCATTATGGCATGGCCCGCCTCGTGGTATGCAGTCATTCTTCTGGAAGCCTCGGTGATAACCATGGTCTTTCTCGCCGCGCCCATAAGAATCTTATCCTTGGCCCATTCAAAGTGGCCCATGTCGACAGAGAGGGCATTCTGCTGGGATGCATACACAGCAGCTTGGTTAACCAGGTTCATTAACTCAGCACCAGATAGACCAGGGGTACCTCTGGCAATGATGGTTGGGTCAACCTCCTTGGCGATCTCGACATTCTTCATATGGTGCTTCAAGATCGCAGCACGACCTCTGACATCTGGCAAGTCAACATTAACAACCTTGTCGAATCTACCTGGTCTGGTCAGAGCTTTGTCTAGAGATTCTGGAAAGTTAGTGGCACCAATGATGATGATACCAGTGGTTTGTGAAAACCCATCCAACTCAACTAGCAACTGGTTCAAGGTCTGTTTGGCATATGCCTGGTCCTTTGGATTACGTTTTCCTCCAATGGCATCCAACTCATCAATGAAAATGATTGCTGGGGAGTGAGCCCTCGCTTGAGTGAACAATTCACGAACCCTCTTTGCACCCACTCCAACATACAGTTCGTCAAACTCAGAACCAGACATAAAGAAGAATGGAACACCAGCCTCACCAGCAGTGGCACGTGCAAGAAGGGTCTTACCAGTACCTGGAGGACCAGTCAGCAGGACACCCTTTGGCAACTTACCACCAAGACCAGTAAATTTCGTCGGATCCTTTAAAAAATCAACAATCTCTTCAAGCTCAGCTCTGGCCTCGTCAGCCCCCTTCACATCATCAAACTTGACAGTGACTTTGGAAACATCGACGGACTTGTCGTTGGCCTCGGTGTTCTTGAAGATAGTACCACTTTCAACAAGGAAGCTGAATCCCTCCATAGCACCCCAGGTCAAGAGGCCTATAGGGATTAACCATTTGATCCACTTGGAGATCAGGCTCCAGGTGCTTTCAGAGACAATGACGTGGATTGGCTCATATCTGGATCCAAAGTTCAAACCGGGAGCAAACTGTGCACCGCCACCATTCAAGCCTCCAGCAACAGCACCTCCCGAGGCGGCCAAACTCTTGATAACAGCGTCCGCCTCCTTCAACTTCCCAACGTTCTTCAACGCCTGGGCATATAACTGGGCACATTCCGGAGAATTTGCAATACCAGGAGTCTCATATCTGGAAACCACATAGTGCGGATATTTGGCATCGAGTAGACCTTTGTAGAAATCGGCCTGAGCCTGAGGATTGCTGATATTCTTGTTGGCAATCTGTTCCTTGGAGGCAAGAAGTTGTTGAATACTGGAGGATGCGTATCTCACAGGGATTCTTGTGATAATCCGTCTAGCAGACGAGATGGCAAGAGCTCTCGCCACCAAAGATTTGCTCAACATAACAGAGGAACGAGCAACACAGTAGTAAAGAAGAAGGGAAAAAAACAGCACTAGCTAGTCCTTTATCACAGCTAGCTTTTTGTTTAAAAAATAGACTTTGTGTGTGTGTGTGTGTTTCAGCAATGCAAATGAATTGTAAACCCTCAAATGGATTCCACGAGTCTGTTTGGCTGGTTGGTTTGTTGGTTGGTGAGGAGGGGGGCGGTTGTTCGGCGGTGTGTTTTCTTTTTTTGTGGGTGGCAAAAAATAAAAATAAACACCAATAAGGGAAATATTCCAGAAACAGGAAACGAACTTCGGGATTTGTACTGCTGACAAAGCATCCATCAATCCTTATGGACTCGATGGATGCTCTCAAAGTTCAAGATGCTGTAATTATTAAGGGGAAATAGCCTATGGTTAGCATGAATTTCGTGCTATGTACCAGTCAGTCCACTGATTTTTAAGTCAGTTAAAGACTCGTTGTTTTCAATTAGCAAGGAGTGTTCGTTGGCGAGATGAAGCAAACAGATAAAGTAGAAACTCGTCGATAGATCCTTCTTCTCCTTAGGTTTGTAGTACATGCGCGTTGTGTCCTTGACAATCTGACTGAACTGTTTTGTATCTGCTTCTGTTTCATTCTTCTTCACGTCCTTCTCCTCCTGCTCCCCCTCAGGTTCTCTTGGTCGCTTTTGCCTCTCCAGAACTTTCCATAAATTATCTTTCAATGCCTTCACATTGACATGTTTTGCGGTCTTAGCAAATGCAAGACCACCAGTGTCACGCTTCCCAATTTTACTAGAGACAAGTTGAGTTCCATAGTTTAGAGCACCTGCGGTATCTTCTGGACCTTCGTCGTCATAGTCATCAAAGTCAACACCACCACCACCGCCACCATAATCATCATCCTCATAAAAGGGATTATCTTCTTCTTCCGTCTTTAAATGCTCCTCCTTTTGCGATTTATAGTTGTCTGCCCAAAAGGTGGCATCCAAATTAGGATTCACATCATCAAGAATCTCGATATTTTGGGGCTTATGCTGCTGTTTCTTGAAAAAATTTAGTCTAACTTCTGGCTTACCAAACAGACGGGTCAGTTGTTCAGATGCAAAGACTTGCACATCAGGGATCAGATGTCTTGATGTTTCCTGTACCTTGTGGTCCCCGCCCTCTGTGATTGTAATTTTACCTCTTGCTTTCTTGAAGATATCCCTCTCGAATACGATAAGGTCCTCATCGTCAAAGAAATCAATCATTGATGCTTCCTTTCTTCTCTTCTTAACATCAGGTCCAGTGGCTTCAGATCCAGCACCGCCATTATCAGCTGCCTGCCGGCATTTCTCCTTGATCCCTTTGAGACCCTTAACTCTCCAGTGCTCGGGTCCAGCCCAAGTCGGTTTGATTGAATCGTCAAAATAGGCCATTAAATCATGATCCATAACGCCATCTAGAAGCTCAGAGCGGATCGGAGCAATCGAATCCTCACCAATAATGCTGTCTTTGTCATCTTCATCTTCCATGATAACGGCAGCAGCTCCTCCATCCATCTCACCGAAGGAGTCATCATCATCACCATCACCACCAAAGTCCATCTCGGCATAATCATCGTGTTTGTCGTATGCTCCACTGTGTATAGCTTCATGATCTTGTGTAGCAGCATAGGAGTCCACATGAAGGGTTTCATTATGCTCGTTAAATTCTCTAAGAATATTTTTGGCCTTTTGTGTATCGGCCAAAACACTAGTAAGATGGAAATATGAAGGACACAGAGTGAGTTTAAGCAAATCTTCATCAGAGTCATAGATGGTTTTCTTCAATGATCCAATGTCAATCTGGTCATCTTCGATGCCAGTCATCTCAATGTCATCACCTTCGTCAGCCATATCCTCATCGTCTTCTTCGGGTGGAATTGCCGCCGCTATTGACATACCTTCCTCAATATCTTTGGTGTTGGTGTTGGTAGCTGCATTGGCATCAAAAACAACTCTGAGTTGTCTGTCCATTTGCAATGTATTCAATAACAGACTCTTTACACCACCTTCATCGAATTCAGCAAGAGCCTTCTTGAACAAGGGATCAATCGCTAGTTCCACCTCGAGCTTCCTCATCCCAATACTTGTTTCACTTGCAAGTGTACTATCCTGATCTCCATTGATTGTATTTTTCTTAGACTTGATCTTCTTCTTGTTTTTCTCCTCATCGTCAGACTCTCCATCATCCTCCTCCTCCTCTCCATCTTCTCTGACATGACCCAGTGTCCCCTTAGCAGCCAAGCCACTTAATAATCTACCAGTTTCAGTGGCCACAGAATCCACCCTTGAAGTATAGATCTTAACACACCCATCCAACGTAGCACTAGCCTTCTGGAAACTGATACTGTTATCAGAACCTTTCAACACATCCATCTTGTGAAAGTAATCAATCAGGTCCAGGTTCCAACTGTTTGTCGCGTTGATCTTGTTGTCAGTAGTCATCTTGATCCACTCCTCAAAATTCGCATTCACTGTGCGTTTGTCTTGGATCGTGCCAATATCTTCAAAGAGCAATGTTGCGTTTCCTCCTTCATCATGACTTTCATCAAGGCGGCCGCCTCTATTCAGTTCCTCCCGTAACATTGCAGCTCCGCTTATGCGGCGTCTATCAGATTCTTGAAAGCGCTGCTTGGCCGCTTTGGAGAGATGTGCCATCGTCACTGTCTTGAAACTCTTCTTTATGACACGAGTTTTATCTTCTGTGTCCTCTTTTTGATTGACAGCTCTTATTGGCTTTGTCGTTGTCGTTGTCGTTGTTGTTGTTGTTGTTGTTGTTATTAGGAATTTGATGATGTGTAGCCATGACAACAGTTTCTTTCTTCATATTACATAATGTTTTGCTGATGTAATCTTTTTTTTTTTGCGCTGCTACAACCACCAAAAGCGTCGTTGTGTTGATGTCAGTATTAGTTCACGCAGACTGAGTGATTTTGTTTGAACTACCACTAGTATGAGTGAGAGAGTCTCACTCGATGAGTTATATCGGCGCTCAAGTCAGTACCGTCTATGGTCGTATACTGTTGAGGAACTTGCACAAAAGAGACATGAAGTCAACGAGAAAGGTCGTCGGAAGACTCTTGAAAGAATTCAACAGAATCCAGATGTGGACCCAGAATTGATTGAGATAGTATCAGTGGAGGAGGAGCAACAAATCGTTGCGTTCAATGCAAGAAAGGTGAAACAGCTTGCGAGGCTGTACAATATTCCTTCACAAGTTCGTGCAACTGCCGTGTCATTCTTCAGAAAGTTCTACCTAGTCAACAGTGTCATGGAACATCACCCCAAGCTGATCCTGCTGACATGTCTGTTTCTGGCAGCTAAATCAGAAAACTACTTTATTGGCATCAATTCATTTGTTAAGAGACTCCCAAAGACGACACCTGAGTCTATCTTGTCGCTGGAATTCGATATTCTTCAATCCTTACAGTTCACTCTTCTGACCCATCATCCATTCAGACCACTATACGGCTTCTTCTTTGACATTCAGGACGTTCTACATGACCAGTATACACCGAAACAACTCGGATCATATTATGATCAAGCGAGATATCTGATCGATGATGCCCTCGTGTCTGATGCCATCTATCATTTTACACCACCTCAGATCGCATTGGCATGTTTCAAGGAGGTGAATAGTGACCTTGTTGTTGAATACCTACAGAAAAAGTTCCAAAATAATTGCGGGAGTACTGATGATGAAATGAAGAAGAAGCAAGAGGATAATGATGCTGTCATGGGAGGAGGAGGAGAAGAAGAAGAAGAAAATGATCAGAAACAGATACCACCACAACTATACACCACAGAACTTTTACAGAATATTGAACAATGTCAAAAACTGATCAAGCAAGCACATAATCCATCCAAAGAAGAGGCCACTATCCTTGATAGAAAGGCACATATCTGTTTGAATCCTGCAATTCTATTGAAGAGAAAAAGAGAAGATACTATGAGCTCTGCATCGGATGACTCTAGTAAAAGACCAAGACTTGAATCCTTAGAGTTGAACAGCAACAGCACAGCCACACCAACACCTGATGCTGAAACCAAAGAAACATCTCCAACAGGATAATTAATAATACTAATGCTAAGTCTCTATATAGTCCACTTTCTATGTTGCCTTTCCTTTGTGAGGCCGGGTAATGGCCTACTCCACACAAAGAAAACCAAAAAAAATGTGGCAAACTGGACTGGCGCCAGAGGTCTCTCTCTCTCTTCTACTCACAGAACAACAAACAAACAAACATTGGCAGATGCGCAGATGCCCACTGATCCGCCTAACACATTCTTATCCCGTATCTTCGGCCCCAATTCAGAGCTGCTAGAACAGGAACCCAACCAATTATCCATCAAAGCCGACTACGTCTCAGGAGGAGAAGAGGTAGGCAAACCTGACAAGCGGTTAGGCCACTCCAGAGATAACACAGCAAGTCCCAATCGTATTCAATCAGATCAGGACTCAGAGAGCGATGAGGAAGAGGACAGTGTGATGGTAAAACCGCTGTTGTACCGGCAAGGTGGCGGTAGCGTTAGCGGTGGCGATGACAGCGAAGAAGCAAAAGAAGAAGAAGATCATGATGATGATGAGGAGGAGGAGTTTGCGGAAGTAGGAGATGGAGAAGTACCATTGTCAATCATGATGCACCATATTATTCAACCAGGGCTGGAGTCAGGTGAAGATACCGGAAAGAGTCGAATGCGTGAAGATGATGATTTTGAACAGGCTTTCAATGCTGCTGAAGGCACCCAGACACAGGCAAAGGTCAAATCACCTTCACCACAGAGACCAAGCTCTTTTAGGAAAGACCTGCAACACCAGAAACAACAACAGCAACCATCACATTCAAGAATATCAGAAGAAGAGCGAGTAAGACGGGCCAAAATTGGGATTCTGAACCCTAGGGAAAGAGCATTGTGGAAATGGGCAAATGTGGAAAACCTAGACCGGTTTTTACAAGATGTCTATAGCTACTACCTAGGGAGTGGTTACTACTGCATTCTACTCATCAAGTTCTTTGACTTGGCCACATTGGCCTTTGTTGTTTACTTCTCTACATATCTCACTCACTGCATTGATTACTCTAAGCTGAAATTGACTTCGACAAAAACTCTTGGTGATATTACTGTGGATCAGTGCTTCATGAAGGCTGGGTTTGGAACTAAGTTTGGCCTTTGGGTGTTTTGCATCTTCTTTATTTTGAAATTGGTTCAGTTTTACCTAGATGCCAAAAACTTGGTAGAGATTTATGAGTTTTACAACCTTTTACTTGAGATATCTGATCAAGACTTACAAACTGTGTCGTGGAATGTTGTCGTCCATAGAATCATGGCGGTCAAGGACCAGAATGCCATTTTCTCCAATGTATCCGACAAGAATTCTAAGACTAGAATCGATGCACATATAATTGCCAACCGCATTATGCGCAAGGAGAATTATCTTATTGCTATGTTCAACAAGGACATTTTTGACCTCTCCTTACCAATACCATTCTTCGAAGGAAATGTGCTAACCAGGACCTTGGAGTGGAATCTACAGCTTTGTATCACCGGGTTTGTGTTCAATGAGGCTGGCCAAATCAGACAGCAATTTCTCAAAGAGAATAAGAGGAATGAGTTATCAGAAGATTTGAGAAGGAGGTTTATTCTTGCTGGTATTCTTAATATCATTCTTTCCCCTTTATTGGTCATCTATTTCATTCTACTATACTTTTTCCGTTACTTTAACGAGTACCAAAAGAACCCTGGCTCTATTGGATCACGTCAGTATACACCACTTGCAGAGTGGAAATTCAGAGAGTTTAATGAGTTGTATCATATCTTTCAGAAGAGATTGAACTTGAGCGTTCCTCTGGCATCCACATATGTTGATCAGTTCCCAAAGGAAAAGACTGTTGTCGTTTTGAAGTTTGTTTCATTCATATCCGGCTCCTTTGCTGCAGTGTTGGGTATACTGTCCATTGTCGATCCTGACATGTTCTTTAACTTTGAGATTACAAAGGATCGTACTGTTTTGTTCTACATTTCCATCTTTGGTACGATTTGGGCGATTTCCCACAATGCAATTCCAAAAGAGTACCAAGTTTATGACCCTGAATTTAGCTTGAGAAGGATTGCTGAATTGACGCACTACTTGCCATTGAAGTGGGAAGGACGTTATCATACTGAAGAAGTGCGTGCTGAGTTTTGTGAATTCTTCTCAATGAAGATCGTTGTATTACTACGAGAGATTGCCAGTCTTGTTATGACGCCATTTATACTCTGGTTTTCCATTCCCAAATCAAGTGACCGAATTGTGGATTTTTTCAGAGATTATTCTGTTCATGTTGATGGGTTGGGGTACGTGTGCACTTTTGCCATGTTCAATTTTGACAAAGGGAAAAAGAAGCTCATCAAGTCCAAAAGAACATACTACCAGACCGATGAGGAGAAAATGATGAAGTCTTACATGTACTTCTTAGAAAGTTATGGCGATAATGAAGAGAATGGTACAAGAAATGGAGGTGGCCGTACAACACATCATCATCACCCTCAAGAGCCAATATCTAATAAAAAACCAAGCTCATTGAGCCAGTCAATGTGCAAGAAGCTCAGTCCAAAACCTTTGATGAGAGGCCGTGCAACCACTGCTGGCCAGGGGCCGGGTGATTGGAATTCGAGCTCCTATAACATTGATCCATTGAGTCAGACAAGGAATGGATATTTAGGAAACCTCCGTGAACGTTATCAGCAGCCTCCTGATGAACTTTTGGGTGAGTCATTCTTAATGACGTTACCCAAGACTGATATCAATGACTATAAAGATAATGACGAGGACCGTGTCAAAACTCCTGGTGTCTTGGGAATGGTGAATCAGTTCTACAGGGATTATCAAATCTCACATTGAGTTTATCCAGAGGGTCCATACACTGTGCGAGCACTTGCATAAAAGATTCAAATAGCATGCTTATTATACCCAGCCTTATGAATCATGTTTGGCCTGGCTTGCTCTATCTATTTCTTTCCCTTCCGTTGCTTCTTTTCTCTTTCATACTCATTCTTCTCGGCACCCTCCACTGTGTTAATAGTGTTCATGATCTTAGCCATCTTGGAGTGGTACTTGTCATAAGCAGCCTTTTTGTCCTTAATCTGCTGTTTGGCTTCGAATCTAGAGTCCTTTCTAATCTCACGCAAACTGATTTTTCTCTCCTGTTTAACCAATGCCTTCATCTTGTTGATCTCGGATCTCTGTCTGTCATTATCGTAGGACTTCTTCTCTGGGTTGAAGTTCTCTTCAAACTGCGGTGTGTAAGTGGCGATAGCAACCTTTCTGTGAGATTGAAGTGCTAATGGCCTTCTCTCATCTTGAGCAAACTTGAGCAGTCTCTTGAACTTGAGTGTAAGAGTAGAGATCTTCTTGAAGTCAGAATACTTGTCTCCGTAGGACTGGAGTATTATCATGAATGGCTGAGAAATCTCAAGCAACGCACTCTTCTCTTTCCATGTATCCAATGCTAGCTCAACAACATCAAGAACTTTCTGGAAAATCAGTACCTTATGTGAATCATCAGTGAGGTCTTCATCAATATCGGAAAGTCTTAAACTGATCTCCTTAGATGCCTTTAGTTTGTGAGGAAGTGGGAATCTCTCATCAGCTTTAGCACTCAGCTCATTACTTATCAACTCTACTGGTGATAGAGCCAGTAGGGCCTTTTGTAGAAAGTATGCCACCTCAGGAATATAACGTTTGGATAATCTTTGGTATGTCAGAAACACTTCCGAGATGAAGGCACCAGCCATCAATGAGTTCAGAGAGTCATATTTCAACTGCTGGAGAGCCTCACCCATTAATATCGTGGTTGGGGTGACAACTAGATGGTAATGATCAGAGGTTGAGTAGAGGAGGCCAATCAAAGCCAGGCAAGTCAAGTCAGAAACTCTCGGGAAGTCCTTGTCGCCGCCTTTAACGGTGTCTTGTATCCGTTCGTGCATTTCCTCAACCTTATCACGTAATGCCTCGGTGAGTTCGTTGCTGTACTTCCCTGCGAGTTTCTTAATGATAGAGACCAATCCATTCTGAACATCATTGAAGCTTGGCTCGTCAACTAGATTTGATTCAGAGAGGTACAGAATATGCTGGAACACAACAACAGTGAAGATGGCCATCTTCTCCTTGTTGCCTGCTTGAAGTCTTGGAAGATAAGCCTCGACAATCTTGTTCGTGTGTTTGATTGTGTCTTCAAATGGAATCTCTTCTAGGATGTCAAGAAATTCATCGTGTGACTGTGGACACCCAACTAAAACAGTCTTTGATTTCTTTGGTCTACCAGAGAGTTCTTCATCGAACTCATAACTCTCTCTTTCAGCAGCAGCAGGTTCATCATCTTCAATGGCAAATCCCTCACCCTCATCAGCACTGTCTTGTTCCCAGAAATCATCACCCAGGTCGTCAGCACCTCTGTCCTCTTTATCTTCTTCTTCGTCTTCACCACGCATACGTCTCTCCCTGGCTTCCTCAAGCTCTCTCATTTTCTTAGCTCTCTCTATTCTGATTTCCTCATCAGTTTTGGTTCTATCAGCAGGTGCTGCTCTTCTCTCCATGTTTAACTCCCTCACGGATTGTTCATAGTTGATAGCGTTTAGATCCTTGGCTACAGCAGCAGCTGAAGCGGCGAATACAGGAGCCTTCGGCTTCTTGATAGAACGCAACTCGCTCATCACATCACCAAACTCTTCATCGAGATCCATAATCTTCTCAGATGTCTCTTCTTGCAATCTCTGTCTCTGTTGCTTGTAGAACTTAGATTTGGCAATGACTTCCTGCATCACCTCGACCTTGGTTTTTTTCCTTGGGACTGTGGTAGTAGCTTCTGTTTCAGCCTGGTCCGTCTCAAACTCGTCCAATGTTCTCTTCTTCGGCTTAATGAAGTCATCATCACTGTCACTCTCGTGTTTTAAATCGTCCTCAGCAAAGTCATCAGCAAGGGATTTCCCAAAATGCGTCAACAAGCCATCAGCACCTTCATCATCCTCATCCTCATCAGAGTCAAGATTATACAATCCACGTTTGGACTTGGACTGCATCTGTTTTTCCCTAGTGAAACGCTCAAGCATCTTCTCCTCAGCAGTCAACGTGGAGTCCCTTTCACCAAAACGACGGTCCTTAATCATACCGTTTCTATTCTTTCCTGCCTTTTTGGCCTCCCAGGCAGCCTTTCTCGCATCTTCACCAATCTGTTTTGAGATTCCTGGTTTGCCTTGAGCACCTTTCTGAAACTTGTCATCTGTGCCAAAC
Organism: Barnettozyma hawaiiensis; assembly: GCA_003706665.2. Classification (NCBI taxonomy): domain Eukaryota; kingdom Fungi; phylum Ascomycota; class Saccharomycetes; order Phaffomycetales; family Phaffomycetaceae; genus Barnettozyma; species Barnettozyma hawaiiensis. The sequence goes on along the minus strand of PPLY02000030.1, from coordinate 27,290 downwards.
TTCTTTTTGTTGGTCTTGATCTCGAATGGGTTAAACTGTTCTCTGATCTTGGAGATGACTTGCTCCCTCTCATCTCTACGGGAGTCAGATGGGGCCTTCTTGGTTAAACTTTTGCGTTTGATGTTGGCCTGGCCAGTGAGACCATTCTCCTTCAATGCAGCTTTCAACTGCTTGAGCTGGGAACCAGCCATTTGTATTGGGTTGTTATTGGGTTTTAAAGAAGCAAAGAGAGTAGTACTTGGTTCAAATACAATGAAAAAAAAAAAATTTGTGTAAAAAAAAAAATCATGCGCCACAACTCATCGGGGAGGTTTTTTCATTAGCCACTATATACTAAAGAAAAGGAAATATTCGCGCAATAGCCCAATTCAGACATATCTGTGGCTGGTGAAGAATCTGAAAAAGAAAAATAGAAAAATTACAAAAACACAAAAATCAACAAGAACAGTAGATCTTCTTCGAAAGAATACCCAAAACACGATACACAAATGTCGAGAGACGCCCCAATCAAAGCAGAGAAGGATTATACTGAAATTCTAGATGAACAATTTCCACAGATTGACTTCTTAGCTAAGGTATGTGCTTATCAACGTGTGGAACAAGCTAAAGCTAGCTCAGCTAGACCTCCATTTTAGTTTTGGTGGCAAATAGTTGAAACTAACAAAATCCATAGTCAGATTATAAAACAGCACTCGAAAAGTTCCTATTCTTAGAGAAACAAACCCGTCAGGCGTCTGATTTAGTATCCTCCAAGCGTGTTCTCACCAAGATTGCACAATTACTTGCTGGTGAAGGCGACTGGGATTCCCTGAAGGAGCAACTAGTGCTTTTATCCAAAAAGCATGGGCAGTTGAAGATTGCAGTGCAGGTGTTTGTCCAGGAGGTTATCACCTGGCTGGACAAAACTCCGGACCAGGACATGAAGATTAGCATTATTGACACGATCAGAACTGTGACTGAATCCAAGATCTTTGTTGAAGTTGAGAGAGCCAGAGTCACTAGGGAATTATCGCATATCAGAAGGGCTGAAGGTAAGATTGGTGAGGCTACTGATTTGTTGACTGAACTGCAAGTGGAGACATATGGATCCATGACCTTAAGAGAAAAGATGGAGTTTATTTTGGAACAGGTTGAGTTGTGTATCTTGAAAGGTGACTACGTCCAGGCTACCATCCTCTCGAGAAAGATCCTTGTGAAGACTTTACAACAGGAAGAGTATCAGGATATCAAACTGCAGTATTATGAACTGCTGATCAAGATTGGTATCCACAAGAATGACTACCTGAACATTGCCAAGTATTATCTGTCCATTTACGAAATTCAATCTATCAAGGATGACCGTGCGAAATGGGAACCAGTGCTGATCAACATCGTATTCTTCATTGTGTTGGCACCTTATGACAATCTACAAAACGACCTTATCAACAAGGTTTACATTGACAACAATCTGAAAAAACTGGAATTGCACTATGAGTTTGTGAAGTCCTTCATCACAAAGGAGCTGATGAGATGGCCAGTAGTTAAGCAGGCGTATAGCCCGGAGTTGTCCAAGTCTGCATACTTTGACTCATCAAAGGAAGGATCCAAACACTGGGAGGACCTTCGTTCGAGAGTCATTGAGCACAACCTGCGTGTGATCTCTGCGTACTACACTAAGATCACTCTAACCAGACTAAACCAGCTTCTGGACTTGACTGAGATTGAGACAGAGCAATTCATCATCTCATTGGTGAACCAGGGCGTTATTTTCGCTAAAATTAACAGACCAGCAAAAATTGTGAGCTTTGCTAAACCAAAGGACTCTAATGAGTTGTTGAATGAGTGGTCCAATAATGTCGATGAGTTGCTTGGCCAGATTGAAACCATTGGACACTTGATCACTAAGGAGGAGATGATGAATGGTATCAAGTCCAGTGCTTAATTACCAACCTTCTATATTCTACTACTGCGTATATGTATTATGTGTGTAGACTTTATATTCTGTATTTGCTCTAATGGTGGTCACTAGAACGTAATGCATTTGTAGGCGAATCTGTAGAGTACATCAGTGTTCGGTTATTAACCAGTGTCTTGCGTGGTTGTGGAGGAGGAGGGGGAGGAGGTCTTTTAGAAATGGAATTGAGTGAGGTTTGTGAATCATTATGTTCAAGAAGATGATGCAAAGGGGTGGCTGAAGAAGGAGGAGACACTTGCGATTTATTAATATTGTCACCATTTAGCCAGTCAATTGAGAGACATCTATTTGCTAAACGTTTTGTTGTCTCAGACTGGTTCCAGAATGTTTGTCCACATTGGCCAGAAAGATAGTTCAGCAAGGTCTTTAGCTCTGGTTTCTTGTACATTGTTGTGGTGAACTGTTTATTCTGAAGAATCAGGTAGAGAACACGAAGGAAAGTGTTTCTTATGGATTCTTCGTCTTCAGATAGGTCGTTTAGTTCCCTGATTAGTACGTCGACAAGGACATTGAGGTCATTGTGATAGAACATGTCATTTGTGCGGTCATTGTTGAAGATGATGTAAAGTATCTTGGATATAAGAATCTGCAGACATCTGTCCTCCTCTCTGTTGAAGTAGGCGAGTAGACATTCGTTAAAATTTGTCGAAGTCTTGTGTGTCGCAAGTGTTTCAAACACTATATTCTCGAGAGCCCTGTCATTTCGGGATACAATCATGAACTGCTCGTTCACAGCAAGAATGAATCTGAATTTGGCGGAGTTGAAGACATCTTCCTCGTCATATGCAACGACCAGGGATTCAAAGATGTAGTTTATAAAGAACGTGTCAATCTGTGCCAGCTCTTCCGATGATAGAGCCAAATACTTACAAATCTGGAAGAGCATATCCAGCTGCATGGTGCACACCTGACGGCGTATTGTTGCCACTGGAAATGAGGCATTCTGCTCAATGAGAGACAAGGAATGAAACAAACTGTGAAGACATTTATAAAGCACACTGAAACCATGGTAGTCCTGAACCAGCTGAAGAAGAGATGAGTCGTTCTTAGCGTCTAGAAGCAGCATATAGCTCGCAACAAACTGAAAGTTGAGTTGGAGCGCAGCGACACTCAACAAAGAGAGAAGCTTAGCAATGCAGAAACAGCGATTGTCCTCCCACAGTGATGAATGTATTATATGGAGCGAAGCGCGGTAAATATCCTGATCGGTGTTGACGTATATCTGGACGTGGTCAGCGACAGCCTTGATAAAGCGGACAAGAAGCTCATTGGCGAGCAGCTCAGGAACAGGTGACTCCTTCTGATCAGCACACTGAGAGAGGTAATTCCAAAACTCGGCTTCAGTGGCGAACAGGACGTCGTCAGCCATTCCTCTGTGTGTTTGTTATTGTTACTGTTTTTGGTGATATTGCTTTGGTGATAAGTGGAAAGACAAATAACAAACACAAAAGCAAGGGGAAAAAAAATATAGTTGGAGAGAAGGAAGGTCACTGCCAAGAGGGCGAGGACAAAATTTGGTGGGAAAATGCCAGCTAACAAGACGCCGTCGTCGCCATCGCCGTCGCTGTCGTCGCCGTCGCTGTCGTCGCCGTCGTTGCTGGAGGTGAGTATCGTTTGATCTGATTATTTGGTGTGGTGTGGTAAACAGAGAAGAAACTGTCACTGACAATGGATGTGTGTGTCCAACTAGTCTTATGAGCTTGTTGAGAAGGCGGAGAAGCTGTGTCTTGCGGGCCAATATGGTGAAGCGTCTATATTGCACAAACAGGCGAGTGATGGGTTCAAGCAGAGGATCAATTTGACAGACAATAAAGAGATCAACAGTGCGCTGGTCCTTTTAGTAGAACAGCATACACGAAGAGCCAAGGAGCTTGCGGTGATGGAGCATTATTCAAAGAAGAGCAGCAGCAGCAGCAGCAGTAATCTGGGTAGTCCGCCATCGCCATCAATCAACCAATCAACAATATTCAACAGCAACAACATCTCCAACTCATTGGCCTCAGCTAGAGGAATTGTCAATGAGAACTATCTGGTGAACGGGGGGTCTATGATGCTCAGTGATGACATTGACCCACTCACAAAGTTTCAACTTCAAATGTACAACCTCATCAAGCCGCCACCAGCCACATTGAGCAACAATGTCATTATTGAGACCTCCTCCCCCTCTATGAAGAAGTCTGGGAAGACGATAGAGGAGTTGGAGATGGAGAACCATATGCTGAAACAGCTAGTGGTACGGCACAGCGAGAATCTTCAGGTTTACGAGTCGTTCCACAACAAGGTAAAGAACAATTTGCGAAACTATCTCAACACCCTGAAAAGAGATCTCAAGTTACAAGAGGCGAGAAAGAAGAGTGAATGCGAGGCCAAGTTGGAGGAGTCTTACAGAGAGAACCGCAAGCTTGCAGCACAGATCAAAAAACTGAAGCAACGGTGGGATGAGTTGGTTCAGAGTGCCAAAAAACGTCGTGATGAGGGAAAGTAGTTGATAGCCCAGATCACCAATTAACAAATCTTTCCCAAAAAGGTAGTCGCTCACTCTATAGTAAACACAACTAGATCTTACTCATGCTCACTTACTTGCACATAGACATTTCTGGTGTTCGGATGTATTTGGTTTTTGAGACGACAAAAACTTGAGAAGGTTTTTTGACCACGCGTCCTTAAAAACAACGGCACCAAACGAAACGACGACGAGTACATTGAGCACATCAAGGAACAGTTTGATTTCGACGGTGTATCTCTGAAGCTTATCCCTTGAATTGCAGCAGTCCTGAGAAAAAATACGCTCGGTGCTTTTTTAATTGAGGAATTCACTGCACAAGATGAAGTTGTTAACTAAAGTATGTTGTTGGTGTTCAGCTGGTTGTTGACTGCTGCTAGATTTCAAATCACATTGGCATCACAAAGGCTCAGATCTGACTGAATACATTACTAACAATCAACCTACAGTTCGAGTCCAAATCGAGTCGTGCGAAGGGGGTTGCCTTTCATCCAACTAGGTATGTTTTTAAGTGCTGCTACATCTTCATCCGTGAAGAGGAGAAAATTGCTTTAAGATCCACACACTAACAACATTAATAGGCCATGGCTTCTTGTTGCTCTGCACTCATCCACCATTCAATTATGGGATTACAGAATGGGTACATTGATTGACCGTTTCGAGGAGCACGAGGGTTCTGTTCGTTCCGTTGACTTCCACCCAACCCAGCCATTGTTTGTTTCTGGTGGTGATGACTACACAGTCAAAGTCTGGTCTCTGGACACCAGAAAGTGTCTGTTCACTTTGAATGGGCACTTGGACTATGTGAGAACCGTCTACTTCCATCACGACTTGCCGTGGGTGATTTCCTGTTCTGACGATCAGACCATCAGGATTTGGAACTGGCAGAACCGTCAAGAGATTGCCTGTTTAACTGGTCACAACCACTACGTTATGAGCGCTCAGTTCCATCCTTCCAAGGACTTGGTTGTATCTGCCTCTTTGGATCAAACCGTTAGAGTGTGGGATATATCTGGTTTGAGACAGAAGCACTCGGCCCCACAACAGAGTAACGTTTACGAAAGCCAATACGCTCGTCAACAAGCTCAGCAACAAGATATCTTTGGCAACACAGATGCTGTGGTGAAGTACATCCTTGAAGGGCATGACAGAGGCGTTAACTGGGCTTCTTTCCACCCAACACTGCCGTTGGTTGTCTCTGGTTCTGATGACCGTCAAGTCAAATTGTGGAGAATGAGCGAAACCAAGGCCTGGGAAGTTGACACTTGCAGAGGTCACACTAACAACGTCTTGTGTGTCGTTTTCCATCCACATGAGGACCTGATCATTTCTGTCGGCGAGGACAAGACTATCAGAATCTGGGACTTGAACACCCGTTCACCCGTCAAACAATTTAAGAGAGATAATGACAGATTCTGGTTGGTGGCTGCTCATCCAAATATCAACTTATTTGGTACTGCTCATGATTCCGGTGTGATGGTTTTCAAGCTGGACCGTGAACGCCCAGCTCATGCTATCAACCAGAATGAGCTCTACTATGTCAACAACGAGAAGCAGATCCAGATTTTTGACTATCAAAGACAAGTCTCCTCCTTGCCAACTGTTTCGTTGAAAAAGATTGGCAACATTTGGAGTAACTTTAGATCATTGTCCTACAACCCAAGCTCCAGATCTGTTTTGGTCACTACTGGTGACAAGTACGCTCTTGTCGGTCTACCAAAGGATGCCACTGGTGCCATTGAGCCACAGGATCTGTCGCAAGGTGAGGGTGAGTACGCCACTTTCATTGCCCGTAACAGATTTGTTGTTTACAAGAAGGCTTCGAAGACCTTGGATATCAAAGCTCTTGATAACAGCACCACTAAAACAGTGAAGTTGGAAGGTAAAATCAGAGATGTTGTTTACGGTGGTCCTGGTTGTGTTGTGTTATTGAAGAACAACGCCATTGTTCACTATGACGCACAGCAAAGAAAGGCTTTGGCCGAGGTTTCTGTCAACAATGTCAAGTACGTTTCTTGGTCTTTGGATGGTCAATACTTGGCACTATTGTCTAAACACACTATCACTATTGTCAACAAGAAATTGGAGATTATCACCACATTGCATGAGACTATCAGAATCAAAAGTGCCGCATGGGAAGAAACTGGTGTTTTGTTTTACTCCACCTTGAACCACATCAAGTATACTTTGTTGAACGGTGACCGCGGTATCATCAAAACCCTGGAAAACACATTGTATATAACAAAGGTTATTGGACAGGATGTCTTCACTTTGAACAGAAATGGTGAGGTTGAGATTGTGAAAATTGACAGCACCGAATACAGATTCAAGAAGGCATTGGTGAACAAGAACTTCTACGAAGTTTTGCGTTTGATCAAGACTTCCAAGTTGGTTGGTCAGAACATCATTGCCTATTTACAAAAGAGTGGTTATCCAGAGGTTGCTCTCCAGTTTGTCCAAGATTCTCAAACCAAGTTTGAATTGGCTTTGGAATGTGGTAACTTGGAGATCGCGTTAAAGGAGGCTAGAACTTTGAACTCTTCTCAAATCTGGGACAGATTGGGCCAAGAAGCTTTGAGACAAGGTAACCTTCAGATCGTTGAGTTGGTTTACCAAACCCAACACCAATTCGACAAGCTCTCCTTTTTATACTTGATGACTGGTGATTTTGGTAAGCTGTCTAGAATGGAGATCATTGCTGAACAGCGCGGGCACATCAGCTCATTGATTCAAAACACCTACTACAACAACTCCACGGAAAAGAGAGCACAGGTGTTCCAAGCTGCTGGTTCGCTGCCTTTAGCGTATGCCACTGCTAAGGCTAATGGCCACGAGGATCTAGCTGCAGAGATCTTGAAACAATCCGGTTTGACTGAAGACGACATTGAGTTGGCTGATTTTGAGTCTGTTGCTGTCACTGAACCTGTTGTAAAAGAGCCAATCCAACAGTGGCCATTGAAACCAGCCACTTTGTCGTACTTTGAGAAAGCTATCTTAGGTCAATTGGAGGATATAAAGATCACGGAGGAGGTTGATGAGGAAGCAGCAAACACCAAGTCATCATTCTTGGATGAGTCAGCCACATTCCAAGACGAGGATCTGTTGGAGGAGGATGGAACTGGATGGGATTTGGGTGACGAAGACTTGGAGATTGATGATGAGTTTGAAGAGGCTGAACTGGATGTCTCAGCAAGTGTTGTTCCAGATGGCGAACTATCACATTGGGTCCGCAATTCCAACGTTGCTGCTGGGTATGTCGCTGCTGGTGCTTTTGACACTGCTGCTCAGATGCTGAACAGACAGGTTGGAGTTGTCAACTTTGAGCTATTGCGCCCAAGGTTCTTGCAAGTCTATGAGGCCTCTAAGCTTTACCTACAGACTACGTCTGGTGCTCCGGCCATACGCACTTTTGTTCGCTCTGACCTTGAGGAAGATGATTTGTCCAAGATTCTTCCATCTATTCCTGGATTCCAGGATGTTTCCAAGATTATCAATGAGGGGTTTGCTTTGTTTAGGGGTAACAAGTTGGATGAAGCAATTGAAGCTTTCAGAAGAGTGATATATCTGGTCACCGTTATCGCAGTGGACAATCAGGATGATGAGGACAAGGTCTTTGAGGCTCTTTCAATTGCTCGCGAATACATCCTGGGTCTGTCCATCGAGCTCGCTCGTCGTGTCATTGAAAATGATGACATCCAGCGTAACTTGGAATTAGCCGCTTACTTTACTAAGGCTGAGTTGATTCCACAACACAAAGCCAATGCTTACCAGGTGGCCTTGTCGCAGTCATTCAAGCACAAGAACTACGCTTCTGCTTCTTACTTTGCCGGTAAGTACTTGGAGATTGTGACCAGTGGTCCAAAGGCTGACCAAGCCAAGAAGATCAAGGCTAAATCTGACTCTATTGGTCGTGATACAGTTGAGATTAACTTTGACCCTGATGTTCAATTCACTGTATGTGCTGCCACATATACGCCGATCTATTCTGGCTCTCCATTTTCCACTGATATTTTGACGGGAGCCAAGTACCATATCTCTGAAAAGGGTAAGCTGGATAAGATTTCACAACTGTCACTGATTGGTAGCCAGGGTTCTGGTTTGAAGATTCGTATTTAAGTTAGACTGAAAAGTAAATTGAAGAAAACAAGATACAATGTACATTATGATTGATTATTTTCGACCCCCCTGCACTATAGATAAATGTATTTGGGTTAAGAACAAAAACAATGTTAACACTACCAATCCAAGAATATGATAGACAAAAATGGACGAGTCCGGAGTCGAACCGGAGACCTTCCGCATGCTAAGCGGACGCGCTACCAACTACGCCACACGCCCAAGAATTTGAATAGTAAAAATGACACACAACTAATAGTAATATACATATCACCTTTTACTTCAATGTGATTTCTGAGGAAGAAAAAGAGAGAGATAAAGGCGTAAAAGAACTTCCTTATCAATAAAATAATGGATATAACCGGCAACCACCATTTACTACACTAGCGTTACTGTGTTACTATATTTGTAGCAGGCTGTATCTGGAATTCTCCTCTCCTTCACGGTGAGAATCCAGAGGTTTATCAGATGACTAAAGCAAATCGATAGGAGACAGCTTTTGTGATTGTGCCAAAAAAAACAAATATATAACCTTCATCAGTGCACGCACCATTTCCAATATCCCTTTAACTGCCGCCAACATGGATCATCACGAACTGCAGCAGCAGCAACCGCTTACATGCCGTGTTCTAGCTGTGAATGGTCATGGATCTCATTGTGCAGCTGCCCTCTTTGATAGGGACCAGAAACAACTTCTCTTTTCTCCTGACTGCTTTGCCGCCGGGATCACACCTGTTCAGTCAGTAGCCAGCGTCATCACTGCACTCCGTCCAACTCATATTGTGGTCTCCTCGCGTCTTGATCAATATGCTCATGAGTGGATTTTGGCCCAACAACAGGAGATGAATTATGTAGTTGAAGTCTTACCCACAAAGGCTTTCAATAGTGAGCTCAGTGACTGCATTCTACAAGATTTGATGACTGACAGGCCACAAACTCACGCTGCTTTGTCAGCGATTAGAAGCAACAAAGAGCTGAAACTTGCGGTATGACAACACCCTGAATCAATATATATGTGTCAAGATTGGAGAAGCACGCTAACTCAAGATAGAGAAACTCAGTTCAAGTATTGAAGACTGGTGTTGATTCCTCTGAAGATGAAGAAGATTTGATCTTTACGAGAATTGTACATAGTGCGATTGTCTATGTGGCCGAAGACTATATGTACATCGATAACGAATCACTCCACGCTTTACAAATCTTACCACCTCCAAATGAAAAGAGAAAGAACTCAAGTGTGTTTGATCTAGTAAACCATACTGGATCGGCCGCTGGTTACAAGACTCTGAGATCATGGTTTCATTCTCCTTTATCAAGCTTTGAACTGATTAACAGGCGACTTGATGTGGTGGATACTTTTGTTAACTCTGCTAACAGTCGATATTTTGAGGATGTTGTTAAGACATTGAAGAAGCTACCAACCATTAACCAAGTTTTGGTTTCAATCCATTCTGGCAAACCTAGTATCCTGCCCTGGAGCAATCTTTCAACCTTTTTAAACAGTGTATCTCAGCTGTACACCGCCATCACTCAGTTATCATCAACATCTCCTAATGAACTATTCACACAACTTATTCAAGCCACCGACATCAAGATCATTCAAGCAATGGATCGCCAGATCAACAATACTATTGACTTTATGGCCTCCGCAGATTGGAAGCGCATTTACATACGTGATGGGTTCAATTCCCAACTTGATGAGTTCAAGGTTAGGTACAACGAACTTGAGAACGTACTAAGGGACTTGGCACACGACATTGCTTCACAAAATCAGCATATTCCTGAAGATTACATTAATGTTGTTTATATTCCACAACTTGGGTACATGATCTCACTCGATGCTAATGCCTATGATGAACTTCCTGAAGATTGGGATGAGGTCTTCAGAACAGCGACCAATCTGTACTTTAAAGATGAGGTCATGAGGGGAATGGATAGTGAATATGGTGATATTTACCAGTTTATTGTCGATCTGGAGATTGAGATACTGCATAAGCTCGTTATTGAAATCAGCGCCTTGGAAACAGAACTTTTAAGGTTGGGTGTCATTTTAGCCGAATTGGACGCTCTGGCATCACTAGGAATTGCTGCTTTGAACTTGGATCTTGTGAGGCCACAGTTTTCTAATGAACCTGTTTTTGAGGTTCAACAGGGCAGAAATATAGTCATTGAGGCAGGTGTTCAGTCCTATATCCCATCAACCACAGTGTGGTCCCACAGCGAAGGAACTGTCTCCATGAACAAACTGAAAATAATCACTGGGGCCAATGCATCAGGAAAATCAGTCTATTTGACCCAGTTAGGACAAATAGCCCTTCTTGCCCAGATTGGATCATTTGTGCCGGCACAATCAGTCAAGATCCAGCCTTTCCATCGTATCCTTACCAAGATTGTCTCTAGTGAATCCATGGAGCGCAACGAAAGCTACTTTCTCGGTGATGTGCGCCGCATGAGCAGTGCTATTGATTCTACATTGAACTCTAAGGGTCATAGCCTAGTGCTTATAGATGAATTTGGCCGCGGGACCGATTCTATTGGTGGGCCCGCATTGCTTGGGTCCATAATTGAAAAACTGGCAAGTGGTGATTCTGGTGCAGTGTGCTTTTTCAGCACTCATTTCCACGAGCTGTTCGCTCCTGGGGTGCTACATCTGGGTAAGAATGTGGAGCATGTTCACATGGATGTGCTTTTTGAGAAAAAGGTTGGCGCTGATGGGGAAGAATTGGTATATTTGTATGAGCTAAGGTCAGGTTTGGCAGAGGGTAGTTTTGGGATTGAGTGTGCTGAGAATTGTGGTATATCTAAATCAGTGGTTGAAAGAGCTTACAGGATTCAAAAGTTGGAGACAGAGGTGAAGAATGAGTTTTCTGATGAGGAAACTTACCGGAAGGCAGTAAGTTTGTGTCTTTTTTTGGTTTTTTATTTTTGGTGACTAAGACTAAGTGCTAACACCCATTCCTACAGAAGTTGATAACAAAGGAATTCTTGCTTTGGGACTTGGATAAGGAAGTGGTACTGCCTGTTGAATTGGCGAAGCAACTTGATGAAATTCTAACCAAAACAAGAAATTGACATGCTAATGAAAACTTTTAGTACTAATGACGACTCTATTCATTTGGTGGTGCAAAAAACCTCTCAGACAAATTTGGGCGTGACGACAATCTTATCCTCAATATGGCCCAGTAGGGTTGCAGTCTTCTCCTCAGTATCTACCATAACCACATTCTGGAGAAACTCTGTCTTTGAGCCTCTACCAACTTCCATAATCACATCACCAATCTTCATTGTAACTTTTCCAGATTTATGTACCCTCAGTTTACCAACTTGACCTTCCACTGTCAGTTTAGGGACCTGCTTCTTCTTTTCAGCTTCTGAGCAGCTTTGAGATAAACTTGATTTTTTTGCTGGTTCAGTTTTCACTTCTGGCAGAGATGAAGGGGTATGGGGATCTTTAAACTGGGGAAGAACGCGAGGGAGTTGAAAGAAAAGATACTTGTCATCCTTGTTATCAAAATCGAGAATGTGTTGGATAATGGTTCTATGATCATTCAGCAGTTTTTGGGAGCATTCAGTGTCATCCCCGGCATCTTCCCCAGTGGATGTGGTTTTTAATTCCAATTGGTTCAACTTTTGGTGTAATTCGACATCTTGATGCCTTAGCACAGAGTTGAGATCACCATCATCATCATGAACCGGTTCGTTCTTCACTTCAACATCGTCATTGCTGGCATCTGAATCATTCACAGTAGTTGATCTGGTCTCAGTCTCAGCCTCAACATGTGCTGATCTGACAGCTCTGACTGGGAATAATTCACTCTCCTGTTTGGTAAATTTGTACTCTTTACTCATATCAATTCTGGTCAAATCATCCTCATCGTCACTCAGCCCCGGCGTGCTCTCTCTGCTGTTACTTACCTCGGTCTTCATCAAATGAGAAAGGTATGTAGGAGTAGCGGCGCCACAGCTCACACCACCTCTCCCTTGGGTACTCTCGTTAAAAGCATTGCCACTAGCCAATGGACCAGCCTGAACGAGATGAGTCCCTTGCATGGCACGACCACCTCGCATTCCACCACGCATTCCACCACGTGCTGCATTTCCTCTCGTTGAACGAAGCTTCTGTGATGATGCATCAGGCTTGTCCTGAGGAGCAGAGGCATCACGCTCTTCTTTCGTACGTCTGGCGACGGCTTTCGGTTTGAACTTGAGGCCTGGTTTTGATGCAGTTGAGGCTGGAGTGCGACGTGAAAGCGAGTCCAGTCGACTGGGCATCTTATCTGCTGACATATTATCTGGAACTAGCGGTTTTTTTGATGATCAAATCCGCTTTCTCTCTGTTTGATATAGTGTACTTTTTTTTTGTGTGTGTGGTTTTTTCAGTTTTCGAGCATGTGGTTACCCGGCAATCTCATCCCATCTCATCTTGAATTTTTTTTCTTTCCCTCCCTTTTGCACTTCTTTTTACCTCTTTGTTTGCATATTAGACACTGCAAAGATGGCAAGAAAACAAAAGGCTCAAAGTGTCCAAGATGCATATGGCCTTGATGAGGTTGATAGCTTCCATGCCGCAAAAGATGAGGTGCTTCTGTCGCAAAGTGCTGGGATGTCTGCTGGTAGAAAGAGACGTTATGAATACGAAGATGATCTCTCTGATGAAGAGGTCATGCATTCGGAAGGTGATTCATCAGAGAGTGAAGAACAAGAAGCCATCAATGACGATGATGATGAATATTTTGGCAAGAAAGATGGTGATTATTTAGAAGATGATGATGATGCTGGTGAGGGAACATGGGGTCAAGACAAGCGTTCGTTCTATGGTGCCGATGAAGCGTCGGATGATGAAGCAGCCAGGGAAATTGAGGCAGAGGCGTTGAGACTTCAAAAGAAACATCTACAAGAGCTCAATATGGAGGATTATATGGAAGAAGATGATGAAGAGTGGGTCAAAGTGGCGAAGAAGCATGATCTCGGTGAAGTGGCTGAAACTATTGAGGATCAACAAGAGGCTCAGGAACTATCTAGGTTGGATCCAAAGACAAGAGCAAAGGTTCTCAATACATCACACCCAGAATTCATTCCTCTTTCCAAAGAACTCAGTAAGTGGAGCCCCATTTTGAATGATCTTGTGAAAAGAAGAGAAGAGAATGAGGTTGTCAATGTCAAATTCACAGCACTTTCAGCGTATCTCGGGACGATCACCTCTTACTTTGCCCTTTTTATTGCTTTAAATAAAGAAGATGAACCGTTTTCTATGAAGGATCACCCAGTGATGGAAAGCATATTGAGCTCGAAGGAACTTTGGAGACAGGCTAATGAACTTGAAGAGGTTGGAGATTCTGATTCTGACTCTGATTCTGATTCTGGTTCAGAAAAGAATGACCAAGAGCAGATAGCAGAAGATGATGCCATATCCGCTCTAGATGTGGACTCTGAAGACATTGAAGAGTCTTCTTCGGAAGAGGAGGATCAGGAAGAGTCCGAGGAATCCGACCAAGAACTAGACATTGACATTTCCAAGCCACGTTCATTTACCAAACGTGAAAATATTGAAGCTGAAGACTTCGCAGAGGGAGGCATTGACGATGTCGATGCTGAAGAGAAGAAGAAACGTAAGAAGACCTTGCGTTTCTACACATCCAAGATTGATCAAGCTGCGAACAGACGTGATGACAGATACACCGGAGATGCAGATATCCCATACAAGGAGAGACTCTATGAGAGGCAGCAGAGACTGGTTGAAGAAGCAAGAAAACGAGGTTTACAGGACTCAAACGGTGTTGATCTAGCCGACAATAACAAGTACGACTCTGGAGACGATCCAACGGACAATTCAATAGCCCGTGGTGGTCAGAAAAACGAAGAAGAGGAGGATTATTACAGCACTATTAAGCTGGTGGCTGCTGATCGTAAGCAAAAGAGAAAAGAGGCTCATAATGAGGCTGTGAAGGCTGCAAAGGAAGGCAAACTAGCGGAATTGACTGGTAAATTGGGTGAAGATGGAAAGCGTGCCATTAACTACCAGATATTGAAGAATAAGGGTCTGACACCACACAGAAAGAAGGAGAACAGAAACTCGCGTGTGAAGAAGAGATTGAAGTACGAGAAGGCTCAGAAGAAGTTGAAGTCTATCAGGGCAGTGTACAGTGGGGGCCAAGGAGGTGCGTACGAAGGTGAGAAGACTGGTATCAAAAAGGGTTTGTCCAAGTCTGTCAAGTTTTGAAGGGAGTAGTATTTCTGTATTTGTCTCCTTGTATAACAAAAACACTTCATCGTATTACAAAAATAGAAATATAGATAAGCATTTCCTCTTTGGTTATGTTTTTCAAATTTCGATAGCATCCGTCGGTATATCCGAACAATAGTTGGTTCTATACTTTGTAGTATTTGTCTATGTTTACTACGAAATACTGTTTGTTAAAAAACATTCGCACTTTCACCTTCTTGTGCTTTACTCTTCAACTTCTGTATGTCTTAAAGAAAGGAGTTCTGCTGGTAATTCGGACCTTGAATCTTTTGAGTTTGCAGAACAGCTGGAACGTTCCTTCACATCAATGATGCAAATAAAAGTGGAGAGATTGGACCTTGTATGAGGAAGAGAGAGAGAGAGAGACAGAGAGAGAAACAGAGAGGAGAGAGAGTGTGTGTATGTGTGAGTGAGTGAGCTTGCTATTTTTCTATGGATTTTAGAGATTCTGTACTGAGTTCCTTGTATTCTACTTTACTCCCTGTTCATGTCATACTTTGGTTAAACTCAATAGCAAATTGGCTTTTATTCATATAAATTAATTCGTTGCAAATGGGGATATTTGGGTTTGTGCGGGTGTGAGGGGGCGCACATGTTGGTCCATTCACCCACTCACTCAATTCTCAAACAGTACGGGTGGGTGTTCACATCCGCCACCGTTGACACAACAAAACGGTTTTTGTTGTTTTGTGTACCTTTCTTCCTGCCGGGGTAGAATTCCGGATACACGCATCCGGAAAACAGCCAGCCCGATTTTTCCCGCAGCCTGGGGGGACTTACAGTTCGAAAAGAAATTTTTCTCCACACACAAAACTTGTTGTCTTTTTCTGAGAGCGGGTCAGCCA
Source organism: Barnettozyma hawaiiensis (assembly GCA_003706665.2). NCBI lineage: Eukaryota > Fungi > Ascomycota > Saccharomycetes > Phaffomycetales > Phaffomycetaceae > Barnettozyma > Barnettozyma hawaiiensis. The sequence goes on along the minus strand of PPLY02000030.1, from coordinate 11,628 downwards.
CATTTGTTCCCGGCGGCCTCGTCTCCACAGTTTGTACAACCAACCATTTTCTTGACCAATCATCATCATCACCGCCGAGGCGAGAGAGAGAGAAAGAGGTGGGCGGTGCAGCGCGGGCTCTCTCTTTAAGTAAGCCTGACAATAATTATTTTTTTCTCGTGTCATCTGACTCTGACTCAAAAAAAAAACCGCCAAAAAACAAAAGCCTTAGAGCTGTCTTTCTCTTTAAAGTCTTTCACCTTGTAACAACAACATCAACCGATAGATAAACATCCCGCGGTGAATAAAATATGGTCCACGTCTTTGCCTCCATCCCTTCCGTCCCAGCTGATGCTGTGTTCGCCTTAAAGTCCAGATACGTTGCCGACTCCAACCCAAAGAAGGTTGATCTTGGTATTGGTGCCTACAGAGATGAAAATGGTAAGCCATGGATTCTTCCTTCTGTCAAAGAAGCTGACAAGTTGATTCATGAGGATCCAGAATTCAACCACGAATACCTCCCAATCGCTGGTTTTACTCCATTCATTAATGCTGCCTCCAAGGTTATCCTCGGTGAGAACTCCCCTGCTTTGGAGGAGGATAGAGTCGTTTCAATCCAAACTCTTTCTGGTACTGGTGCTCTACACATTGCTGCAAAGTTTTTGAGCGCGTTCTACACAAAGTCTCGTACTGTCTATCTGTCTAATCCAACATGGGGTAACCACTTTCCGTTGTTTGAGACTTTGGGCCTAGAGGTCAAAACGTACACTTACTGGAACCATTCTGCCAGATCTTTGGACATTGACGGCTATTTGAAGGACATCAATGCTGCTGAAGAAGGCTCTATCTTTGTACTACATGCGTGTGCTCATAACCCGACTGGTTTGGACCCAACTAGAGACCAATGGAGTGAGATTTTCGCTGCTTTAAAGGCCAAGAGCCACATTGCCCTTTTTGACTCTGCCTACCAAGGTTTTGCCTCAGGTGATCTAGCCAACGATGCTTGGGCTATCCAGGAAGGTGTCAAGACTTTGGATACTCCAGTATTGATCACTCAATCTTTTGCAAAGAATGTTGGTATGTATGGTGAGAGAATTGGTGCCTTCCACCTGGTGCTTCCATCCCCAGAAAATAAGGCAGCAATTAAAGCTCAGCTGAACGCATTCACTAGATCTGAAGTGTCTACTGCCCCAGCATATGGTGCGAAGATTGTGGGTAAAATTTTGACCACCCCTGCCTTGAGACAGCAGTGGGAGAAGGATTTGGTCACTATGTCTCAACGTATCTACAAGCAGAGAGTTGCATTGAAGGAATGGTTGGTCAAGTTGGACACTCCAGGTAACTGGGACCACATTGTAAAGCAACAAGGTATGTTTTCATTCACTGGTTTGACCAAAGAGCAAGCAACCCAGTTAGAAGAGAAGCACTCTGTCTACTTGTTGGCTAATGGTAGAATTTCTGTTGCTGGTTTGAATGATCACAACATTGAGTATGTTGCTAGAGCCATCGACTCTGTTGTGTGTGAGACTTCCAAGTTGTGAATAGGGTAGTGGATGTATTATTATCTTGGTGAATTTGTAGAACCCCTCCCCCACTCGGATATCTTAATTTTTGATAATATCGCTGCCAATTCAGAGTTAGTGATTAGGTCCATAGCAACCTCGAGTCCCTCCTCGAAGTCCCAGTTAGTTTCCTCAAGAGGCTTTTTAGTGGGTGGTTGTGATGATCGGTCTGCCATTTACTTGAGGGATTTTGTTTTTCTTCAAAAAAAAACACAAAAACATTCAATTTTTCGCGGACACAAATACAAAAAAAAAAACAGCCGCCCGCGCAGTTTCTCTCCCATATTATCAAAGAACACCACTCCATCATCCGCAGCAGCAGCTAACGATGCTCAAACTCCAAGTCGTACTTGTGCCTCCCAGTGCTGCTAAGAGACCCGCCAGCCAACCGCATACCAGATCGGGTATCCATATGAATGGCGGCTCTCGTGTCCTGACTTCCTCGCCCTATGTTTTAAACCAACAACAGCTGGGCACTTCGACTCCAAACAATCAGCAGCTCGTTAACAATTCTACGACTGCGTCTCTATCACAACTCAATTTTGCACTTTCAGAGCCAGAGGACAAACTCAGAAAGTTCCTCCATATCACGCAAAAAGACAAGACACTTCTTGAGATTGCTCAGGAGATTAGCGTGAGGTTTACAAAGTTATACCCGGACGAGGACCCACTTGAGATTTTGAAGCTTCAGGACATTCAAGAATGTGACCTTGACCCGGACTATATTTCTGGTGACGTGTTCGACTACGATAATATTGTTAGGGTGCTTCTCAGCCATGAGATCAAATCGCTGGATCCAGACTACTACAACGCCTCCAAGCGCCGTGCGTCGAGTAGTTTCTCGCAAATCAACATTCCAAAGAAGAGAATCTTGAACTCCAGTATTAACTACTCAAGATCTTACAATGACTCAATCTGGAAACCTGTCGATGAGAGACGATCCACACCATTGGCCAACCAGATATTTCCGGACAATGATGATGAAGCTGATACTACCACTGTTAGACACCTGTCAGTTAATGACTCTGCGGATCTTTCACTTCCACCACCAGAGGATAACGTCCAGCTCTTTGCTGACCCGAAAAAGTTGAAGTCTCCAACTGGTGCCAGTGTTGCTGTGAAGGTTGATGTCAACTCTCCAGTGTCCAAGAGAATCACCTCTGGGATGCTTGTTGTTCCGGAACCAAAGTTGAAGGAGGCAGAAGAGAGAACGCTACAAGAGCAAGAGATTCAGGAAAAGTTGACGCAGAGGATTATTCCTGTCAAGAAGGGTGCACTTGCATTCCCTGAATCTGAAGAGTCTGGAGAGGGCGAAGAAGAAGAAGAGGAAGAAGAAGAGGAAGAAGAAGAGGAAGAAGAAGACGAAGAAATTCATGAACCCCCACTAGAGCATGAATTCAAGCATCCCCAACCAAAACTTACCCCTACTGCTACAGAGCCAATAGAACCAGTTATTTCTAGACCATCATCAGCATCATCACAGCTGATCAACAAGGATAAAATCAAATCTGTTGCCTCATTCTCCAGCGATGAAGAAGATGAGGAGGACGAAAGCCCAATTGAACCCGAGTACAAGAAGGAGGACATTCTGAAGATCTTCAAGAATGGTAGAGTTCCTGCGGGTGTTAAGAAGTCATTGGCCGCTTACAACTCTGCTAAACAGGACAAGGATACCCCTGTCATTAAAAGAAATATCAGATCTGCTGCTGCTAAGGCGAATGAGAAAATCACCATCAGTTATGGGGTAAAGTCTCCCGTTAAAGATCAAGAGGAGTCTGAATCCAAAGATGAGGAATCTAAAGGGTTATCTGACAACACTCAACAAGTTCGTAAAAGTCAACTGAGTTCCAAAACCACTGGCAGTGCCACTTCTTCCGCACCAATCTCCGTATCAAAGAATGAAGATATTAAGCTGGAGGGTGCACATGAGGAGTCGAGCTCTGAAGGGTCACCAGATGAGGAATCCAGCTCAGATGAAGAAGAAAACAGCATCCCTCTATCTCAGCTACCAAAATGTGATAAAGCTACCCAGCCAAAGACTGTCTCATATAAACCACTAAGTCAAATTGTTGCTACTGAAAAGGGTGATGCAGTTGATGAAGAATCTAGCTCAGAAGAAGAGTCAAGCGACAATGATGATGTCAAACCTATCAATACCTCTGATGTGAAGTCTTCAAGTAAGGTTGTCGATATTGCAGAGCCTGTTATTCCAGTATCTTTATCTAAAGCACATGATACTGAAGCAACTCTACTAAAAGTAGAAGAAGAAGAAGAAGAGAGCTCTTCTGATGGGTCATCAGCGGAAGATTCACGTTCTGATGGGTCTAGTTCTGAAGAGGAGGGAGAGATAATAATGCCAACCCTGGAACAGCTTCTCCCCAAGAAACCACCAGTACAAGAATCATTGAAGACTGTTCAGAAGCCAGAGAAGAGCTCACCCAGCGAAGAAACTTCTGAAGAGGAGTCTAGCTCTGAAGAAGAGAGTGAAGTGATGAAACCTGATTTGCGAACGCAAGGTAGATCTGTTGCGAAAAATCATCATCAACGGGATGAAGAGAGTTCTCCTGAAGATGAGAGTTCAGAAGGGGAGTCTAGTTCGGACGAAAAGGACACACAAGCACTTAACCATTTTTCCGCAGCCAAGGAATCAGAGAACAAAGTATCTGATGAGGAATCTGACCGGGAAGAAAGAAAGGACAATAAACCATCTCTCTCTCAATCTTTACCAGTGTTATCAAATTCGGTCAACGATAAGGGCGAAAGCTCCCCGGAAACACAGTCTTCGTGGGGAGTGAAATCTGTCAAAGAAGAGGACAAGAATAAAGACAACTCAGCACAAGCGGAGAAGGGAACTGGCTCAACCAACTCTGACCGGCTACAGATTCATTCTACCCTTGGAGTCACCAAAAAGAATTCTGTAGTCCAAGTGCAAGAATCTCAACCAACTACCACAGTTGAAGAGTCTAAATCTGAATCTGAGAAAGAGTATGACTCAGAGTATGAAGATGGTGGAAAAAAGATGATCATTGAATCCTCTCAACCCACTCCAAAGGTCCCTATCAGCAAGATAGATGAAACGCCATTAAAGTCTTCCCTTTATACTGGGGCTGCTGCTTTTGTGCAATCAAACCCAACTCCAACGCCACTTTCCAAGGGAACATTCTCTATAGTTCCTTCCAGTGATTCTCAAGATTATCGCCCATCGCTTGATGAGATCAGAATTATCAAGACTGATCCAAGCACACAGGTATCTTTGGGCTTCCCCAAGATTAAAGTTTCGTATGGCGAGATTGATCTTTCATTACCTCAAGGTGTTGCTGTTGAAGACGTACCTGGCCTGGAACCAATTGACAGGCTTCTCACTGACAAGACAGTTAGTTTGAAGCGCATAGGTGAGTTGTTGACTGAGAGAAGAAGAATTGTGAGAAACGCTAAGTCTAGATTCCAAAGTGTGCAAAAGAGAGTGAGAAAAAAGATTGTTGATGCTGGTCTCGATCCTGAAGAGGAGTTTTTTCCTGCTGCTGAAATTAATCTTGCAATTGCAAGTGCCACATCGCTTGGGTCGTCCTGTGGTGGCTCTGAGAAGATTCAAGTACCACCAGCCATTGCATCAATTAAGTCTTCTCCTCCACCACAACCCGTTGTAAAACAGAGTACAGTAGTGGATGCTAAGATTGAAAGATCAAGAAACCAATTTGAAGCAGCCAGAAAGGCACTGGAGGCCAAGAAGACAGCTACCAAAGCTGCTCTCAAGCAAGTTGAGACCAAGAAGAAAGATACCAGCAGTACAAATGGATCTGATTCAACCAAGACGGTTCCACTGAAGAGACCAGCTTTTCACATTGATTCTAATTCAAAGGTTTCAGAAGCTGTCAAGTCTGAACTAAACAAGAAGCACATCAAATCTCCAATCAAAAAGGTTGTTGATAAATCTGACAGCTCCAATTCGGACTCTGGATCTGAATCTGGATCTGGATCTGAATCCGACTCTGACTCTAGTTCAGATTCTAACTCGAACTCTGGCGATGATGTATCAGAATATGAAGAGACATCTCCTAACAAAAAATCACGCATCGTCAACACTCCAAAGAGTGCATCATTTCCAACCAATGATTTGAGAAAGCTAATTGCCTCCAACAAAAATGAAGCATTCAACAATTCATCCTCAAGCCCTGCCAAACCTACTGCAGGCGAATCACTAAGAAACAAACTCAGCACGACCAATTCAAGACTATCATTGAGCTCTCTTTCAGACCTGGCCTCTAGAGGTGTTCCTGATGTACTGGATTCACTAACACCATCATCTCAAAGATCGCATATCAAACCTCAATCTTCAGCAAAGGAAGCATCCACTTCAGATACTTCAAGTGAAGCAGATACTGAAGGTGATAGCTCAGATAGCTCAGATGACTCCGATGATGATTCAGATGAGGATAGCTCATCTGATGATGAACTCAAGGGCAGCCAGAAGTTTCTTGATGCTAAGACCGCTAAGAACTTGATTGGTGGTGCTTTAAAGAAGACTCGTGTGAGCTCAGCATTCAAGGATTTGATGAAAGATCATGCAAAGAAGAAGTGAAGAATTCTTTTATTTTCGCTTAGCCTATTGTGGGTTAAAAAGATATGGTACGTGTGAATATATTGTTGCCAGTCACTGATTGATTGACTTGTATTACATATTAGTGGTCGTCATTTAGTGTATAAGAATCACATTAACTGTTTTTTAGACTACTATGCCTCAAGGCGTAGCTCCTAAATGTGGTATGGTAATTACCTATTCCATAAAATGAGATAGGTTAATACCAGCGTTATGACAAACACAAATAAGCCCAGATTCAACCTACCTACTTCTCGTTCTAGTCGATTCGACTAAAATCAGACATAAAGAATGGCTTCATTTAGTTCCGTAGTGATTGTGCTATGTAAATAGCATTTGTTTTCGCTAAACTGTCATCAAAGAATTATAAAAATGAATGGTTACTCAGGAATTGGTCAATTGTGTCCAAAGAAAACTCATCGGTAGTAGGAACCTTGACGTCCAAGTTGTTGAAAATAGTTTCAAAATAGTTTGATACTGGCTCCTCGTAAACCGCACCAGGAATGCTGGTGTCCCCACTCAACTCAATCAGGTTTCTCACAATTGCATCTATATGACTGATAGACATTGGATGAATGTTCTTCGACCTTAGTGACTGTATGTAGACCTGTGGTATCTCCGAGTTTAGATTGAGCACTTTGAAAGATAGATAGGAATGAACCATGTAAAGGCTTTTGGCATAAAGATAACGCTGTGAGATCTTGCCGATACTGGATATGATTACCTTGACATTTTGTACGAACGTTCTCTTGATTTCAGCAAGTTTGAAATTGGGAGTCATCAAATGTTGATAATAAGATTTGGCAACAAAAGTGTACTGGAGCTGAATGACCCTGTGTAACGACTGTAGAATTTTTGGAATCAGCTGAATGTTGTTACCAAAATGCTCTCTCAGATTGTAGAAATGTTGCTGATGAGGGTCAATGAAGTAAGCCAAAACAATCATGGAGTTACCAATTCGAACCACATTCTCAATCGAATGAATTTTTTCTGGTGTGTCGTCATTTTTGCTGTCATAATAAAGAAAAACTTTGCTAGCCAGCATGAAAGTCAAACAGTGCAAGTCTAAGAAATCAATGAATTTATAGGTTTTAATCAACCTCTGCTCCTTGGTATGAGACTCGAGCTTCAGGATCGACTCCAAACTTGAGTTGTTACATCTTTCAGTTAGTTTGTTTAGTACCAGCTGGAAGTCTGTAATTGTAGAAGGATGTTTAGCATTAGTGATCATTTTAGAAATCTCTGTGAGGGTTTCCTTAAAGTTGGTTGATCTATCATGGAATCTCTTGCTAACAAGATAATCAAAGTTCTTGGTATCCCCCTGGCCAAGTATTGGCAACAGTGTCTTATAGGTTTCAAGTTCTGTAAATATCGATGAACTATCGTAGATTAGACCATTTCGCTCAATATCAAGTATTTGATGCCAAATCTTTCTGATATAGTCAGAATCCTTAGAATCACCTGGGTCAATGTTATATTTCAACCCCACCCCTGAACGCGTCAAATTCTGGACTGTGTCTGGCCTCAATCCAAAATTTGTCGATGTCAATCGTTCAGGAGAGTTTCTTTCAGCATCAAAGATCAAAAGCATAAGTCTCATCGTCTCAATATTCTGAAAATGTAGCGGAAACTTAACCTCCTCAAAGCAAATAATGGCCAGATTGAAGGCCTCCATACCGACAACAAGGACAGCAGGTTCCTGCTCATAACCGCAATTGTATGTTGATATATAGGAAATTCTCATAATCAGAAATAGCTGTCCAATGAAAACATAGTCATCTCTTAGCAGTTTCAACTTTGGTGAACTGAAAAATTCTTCAAACTTTAAGTAGAATACAGATTTGTTCATGAATGAGTAGTTCGCATAGAGTTCAGTCTCAAAAAATCTGGACATGTGGGTTTTCACTTTCTGAATGTCCACAAGGTATGGTCTTATCAAATCGTAAAATGCACTACCATCTTGCCTCAAATTGAACTTCAATATATCCAAATTGGAGATCTTGTCAATCTCTTTGTTCAAAGCTTCTTGAGTAAATGAAGGTAGTGACTTTCCAATATGTGAAGTTTCCAGAACACACCTCTGGTATACGTTTCCTTTGATGAGAGAAGATAAACTGAAGACTTGGGAGAAGTTCACCACACCCTCTGTCTGAGTCAGTTCAGTCGCATCTCTTTGAGCCTCAAGAGCCTCAATTTGTTCTTTGATGGCTTTAATTTGGCTATCAATCATTTCTTTGCCGTTCAATGGACCTTGTGATACATACTCACATGGATTTCCTTGTTTGACGCAGTTGGTACACTTCGGTTTTCCTCGATCACACTAAAACGTCAGTCAATCAGACAACTTATCCAGGTTTGAATAAAGACTTACCCTGAGTTTCTTTCTCCGGCAATTCTCACACGAATAAACAATACGCCGTCTTTTCTGGGTGTGTAGCGACATTTTAATAATGGCCAGGAGATGTATCTAATGTTGTTGTGTTATTCTCGTCACCTGTGTTTTCTTTTTCTTCGCGAACTTACCACATTGGGAAATTAAATTATTGATGGGGTCAAAAGAAAGATTTCAACGTCAACTTTTACTCAGAATACCATTTCAAGAAATCCAAGACCAGGGTAGTGTACTTTATCATTTTGTCTCTCTCTCCTTCAAATAATTCGCTTGTTATAGTGTTCATTTGTGGGTACATGCCAGCCATTTTTATACTGTGATGAGAACTAAGCCATCAATTAGTGTAGGAACTTACCTTTGTTTATTAGAAAAGCTCTTGAACTTCTTCCATCCGAAACAGTCGAGTGCAGATATGTGGCATCGCCCTCTCATTTACTGAGCACGGTATGATTTGGTCTACTACACCTGTTTGGTTAGCGTGAAGTTGTTCCAGCAACATTTTCAGCCTTCCTGAGCCAAATAGTTTGTTTGCTTCAAGGCATGTCTAATGACGTTTACTGTGGATGAGGTAAATCCGCACTCCACGATGGATTTGGACATAGAAAAAACCAAAACATGTTGACAGTTGGTCTGCAATCTTTTGATATGTATGGGGGTGAAAAATTGCGCTAGTGAAGTTTTTAGAGGACGCTATATCAATGATAGGGAATAGCGTGGCGTAGTCGGTGGATGTGTTACTGTTTCAAATGAAGAAAGATAGCGGGGTAAAATCAAGGCCATCCTACGTTGACCCCTTGTCAGTAGAACTCGTGGAGTGTACAGATTTGTGAGGAATAACGGTTTATGTCATGTCATGTGATCACAGAGAACGACTTCGAAGTTTTTTTAGAGAATCTTAGTTTGAACAGGGTAACGCTAATCTATTTCACCATTCATCCTCTAAAAAAGGCAAAAGCACTGATAACAAAAATTCCTCTCATCTTTTGCATTCCAAACCAAGTTCGAGCGTCAGACCAGAAAAACAAAGAATGGCATCCTTTACTGACAAGATTCATAGAATCATTGACGGTAGTCGCAATAACGGCTCCTTCAAAGATATGTACTTTGATGATCTCATTGTCCTGTCTGAAGCATATTTGTTGCTACCTCAACAGGCGCCATAAACAACCCCTGCAACCACCAAGGCATTGGACAGTCTGCACTGCAATGGTATCATCCACTGAGAAGACAGTCCCTTTTGCTGAGACACAAATTTTATTTGCGAAGATATTTTACAAAACTTTGGTTGCGACAGTAACATCGACACAGACAATGTATCAATAATCCCTTAACAAGACGAGACGGATTTGAGCCACAATGATATCACAAACTTGATCAAGTTGATTAAAAAGAGAATCATTGCCCATATCTAGTGACCAGTATCGCTTCAAAATCAGAGAGCCAGCCAACATACCACAAGAAATTTGTTTGCTATGGTGATTCCAGCCAGAACACATAAGGACTATCGGAAGGCAGTGGTAGCATTGTGAGGCCAAATATTATGGAAGCTCAAATTGGTTAAGGATTGTCTATGCAGGTCACAATGGGCACTTTTAAGGTTTACGGACCTAAATGTTGTGTGTGACGGTCCTATGGATGCAGCCACTCAGTTTTGGTTGCAACATTATTTTTATTTCTTCAAATCCAGACGGAGTTGTAGACAACCCAGCAAGCACCTTTCCATGCAAACATAGAGATTTATACATTTGGACCTTTGTTAAGATGATCCATAATAGAGTTGTATTGGAGAGGGAAAACCTGATCTGGAAATTTGTTCATGTTGAAAGCAGGGAGATTTCTGCATCCAAGATATGCTTGAGTTGCGGGGTTTGGCTGTTTTGACCTGTTTCAACATGGAAGTGGTATCATCACAACAACTGAAGCAAATCTCAGAAGAGGGGTGGGACAAACACAGATTGGGAATACCAACGGCCCAGCCTCCAGGGCTTCGCTCCGTGGCGTTTAAACAAAAATCTTCATTGCACGAGCAATTAGCTTTCAGCAATGGGTCCATACGTTATATTATTTTATTGCAGAACCACAAACAACATGAATTTGTGAAGCAAGGACCAATGTGGTCAAAATCCTTACAATATTAACAAGATGTCTTACATCAAGCTCGACCATAAAGTCATATACGTCGTCTATTGTACTGGGGACCTGAAGAGACACCCAGGCTCATCTCATGCTTATAGAACGACTCACTCAGGGTTTCTTAGAGCTACCTGACAACGACGTGGTTTGGTTTTTTGACCACATTGGTACGTAGGGAGTTCAATTCTTGCATAACCTTGTTAATACAAACATTACCTTTGTGTCTCAATTCTCTTATCCCCTCATTTGTACGTTCATCTCTATTCTTTCCTGCGGGTACAAAGTACAACACAGGCATATCTTTACATGAATCCAGCACATGTTATGATAATGACTACGCCAGTCTCCCTTTTGGGACATCAGAAGTGAACCTCCTTTGGGTTGATAGGAGAATTCCCATGTTCACAACTAGGCACCTTAGACCCTTTTTGCCTCAGACTTACGAACAAGACAGAATGCGAGTTTCGCAATCGTTACCACATGTTTGGCAATTGGCCAAAGACTTGGGTTTCTGGTCTTTGGACGACTAGAAAAATGTTATAAATAGGCCACATAAACCCTCTCTTGCAATCTTTTTCTATACTTAACAAAAAACAACATAACAAGCGCCGATTCGTCAACATGGTTTCAGTAACTCGTTTACTGTCTGCTGTTGGTGTGTCATTGTTGACTGCCCAAGTCAGTACAGCTGCACTTGGTTTCCAGAATGAACTACTAGTTAGAAGAGCTGGAAGTGAAAGTGAGAATATGAATCCTATGAACCCACAAGGTGATGATAATGATCCAACCGCTCCAGGTGGTGGTGGTGATGATGATGATCCAACCGCTCCAGGCGGTGGTGATGATGATGATGATCCAACCGCTCCAGGCGGTGGTGATGATGATGATGATCCAACCGCTCCAGGTGGTGGTGATGATGATGATGATCCAACCGCTCCAGGTGGTGGTGATGATGATGATGATCC
>PPLY02000029.1:117065-140676 GCA_003706665.2 Barnettozyma hawaiiensis | reverse complement strand
ATGTTGTGGTAGTTCTATCCTTCAAAGCTGCTGAATCTCCGTTTAATCTGCGTTTGATGTTTGTTTGGGTTTCTATTCACTGCCACAACTCTTCTTGGATTCCTTAACACTATATGGTGCTTCTAATTAATACATATATGGGATGAGCATCTGTAAGAGTGACTGTGTGATTGATTTCGAAATAAACAATAAGGCACTTTCTGTTCAGGTATCCATCATATTCATCTATATATAATGGCTCTGGTAATAATACTCCTGCTCTCTTTAGAGAACTAATAACTACTTTCAAAATATTAATCCTGAATCTGACAGTTCCTACATCCAAATCAGGCCGCAGTAAACAGCCAACGAAAAGCGGTTCCAGCTCCCTGATCCTATCAAATCTTTACAGAACTGGCGAGCGTTGTGAAAAGCTTCACTCAGTAGTTAATAAGTCTGACAGCTCAACACCACTAGTCTAGTGGGAGACTAGATATTTAATCATATCACATTGTCAATGAAAGTGCTACTAACAGTAAGGCGTGGGCATTAGCCAACGGTGATCGACAGGCAGTTCTTCAATATTGCCAAAACACCAAAACACGAATCAGCTTGGAAGTGTAATAACACCCGGAAATATGATTTATAAGTTCCAAGTCAGGGTCAGGTGGCAGCATAGTGTACAGCCTTTTTGCATGGTTTATAGGTACATTGAAGCATAGGTCAACTTCAGTTCTGACCTTCTAATTCCCACAATTAACTGGCCGGGTAATGATTTTGTTCACCAATTCAGAACTGAATAATACAATGAAGAGTTTTGGGAATGGGATATTGTGGCCCAGTAACATGTCTGCTTTTGTTTCTAAGGAGGCCACAAGATCAGTGGGGGGAGTACAGATTACAGTACATAGTGTTGGTTTTGCTAGCCATCTTTTACTATTTATCAGATGTAATGGGGAAGTTGACACAACCTTCAGCGTCAGCCCGCCTGATAGTCAGGCGATGAACCGCTATGAGTCTCACGAAGATCCCATAGTGGATGTGATCTATGAAAAGAAATGTATGGTTGGGGATGGATCCAATATGAGGATATCTGTGTTGGTTAACCACGTTGCGAAGTTACTGTTCTCTCATAATGAATTCAGGAACTTACAAGTTACACTTTGTTCAAAGATTTTTGATACAGAAGGAAACTCTGAGTGTGATTTTGATGTATTAATGGAGATACTATCATTAATTAAGGAGCTGGTTTAGAAATACACACAGACATTAGTCAGTTATCAGAATCATCGACAACTGCCATATCTAGAACCTCCAGAGTAGCATCTTTGTGCTTTCCAATAATTTGAAGAAGGTCTCTATAGTTTACTGGGTCTATCAAGGAAATAATTTCCCAAGTTCTGCCCGTTTCCTCTCTTTCAATGAAATCTATCATTGGTTTGAACTGCTCCATAATCCTTTTACTATCTTTTGAATCAAAAGAAATCTTTATCTTCATTTTAACTCTGACAATTGGAATGATTTGTTCAGCAACAAGTAGCCTGATAGCATCCAGTGCTTGTGTTTTTGAGGGTTTAGCCGACGTAATGTTGACCTTCAGTTCATTCAGAGCTTTCTGGATCATAGTTGGGGGGTATCTCTTTTTAGTTCTAGGGTTGATACATTTGGTGGAGATTATTTGAAGAACTTCTGCCAAAACCTGTCCGCTCTTTGCTTGCCTTTCCTTCTCACTCAATTGAATCTCACCTTTTTGAAGAATCTCTTGTACAATCTTATCTGTATCAGTGGTTCCAAAGGCCTTCTGCAAGTCTTCGTTGGGGGCAACTTGTCCCTTAGATACGTTGAGAAACACTTGTGGTATCTGAAGAACCTCATCTATGTCCTTCTCACTTTTTTTTCCGTTAGTCTGAAATGTCCATTGAATTAATGTTGGGTTGATTGATCTACATACACATTTGATCGATAATCTTGTACCTTGTTCTGATAGCACGCGATTTCAAATCTGTGTTTGCCCTTCTTCATGCGAACAAGTGACACATTGGTGAGCTTGATCTTGTTTGATGGCTGGTTTATAGGCATCTTGGATGATGTGGCCTTCAAACAGGTTGGAGGTCTGAGTTTTCTTTTCTTTTTTCTTCTCAACCAAAATGCTAGAGGAAAAAGAAAAATCAAGAAAAAGAAAATAAAAATAAAAAGGAAACCAAATTCTAAAGACCGTGTTACCACCCCCTACCAGCAGTGATCCGATAGCACACAGCCTTCCTAACTGTTTCTATCAACACGATCAAGACACCTCGTATCCTAAGGACAGTAACAGTTTACCCTTGAAAGCTCTGTCTAGCTCTTCTTCTTTGTGCCTTCCCATTTGGGTCCACTCCCTTCCCCTATACTTCGTAATGACAACCGTGGAACAGCAGCAGTCCAGGGCTGTACCGAAAACTCCAAAGGAGCACAGAAGGCACAACAGCATAGATCTCCAGCTACTAAAAAAGGCATATTCATCCTCTACCTCTATCAACAAGATCGTTGAGAAAAACTCCCTGCACACCGACCTGTTGTCGTCTATCAACTGTTTCATTGAATCAATAGAGGCCAAGCTAGATCACCTCGAGAATTTTTTCAAGTCCAACACCGTTATGCAAGAGAAGCCAGGCGTTGATTCTGAGTCTATAAAGACTTCACAGAACCTCTATGAGACTTTGATAGCCATAAAGAATGCTGTCTTTGCCAAATCTGTCACTCTGGAAAGTTTTAGTTTAACACTAGAAGAACATTTCGGAGACTTGCTTTCCTCAATCAATTCGTATGAGAGTTTAGGATCCCATGAGAAGCTTTTGACTGGTCTCCACTTTCTGGATGCCAAGATCAATCATTTCAACTCTTTGATAGAGTGTGAAGCGAAACAACTTTTGGGAAATTTCCCTGTGCACTCCAATCTATACGATTCAATTGAGAGCTTTGAAGTGCGCTTCCACAACTATGATCATGCAGTGTCACAGGGATCTCAAAGACTTCTGCACTTCTTCGAATTGCCTTTTCCTTGGAGGGAGAATCAATTCATTGTGAATGGCTATAGATTCCACAACAGTCACATACACGCTCTCAGAAGTGTATGCTCCTGTCACAATGAGACATCTAACATTTGGACCCACCTTCTCGGTGCACTTGTGATGATCTATATCTGCTTCAAAGACTTCCCAACCTCAGAACTGTTTTCCAGAGGTACATTTATCGACAACTTAGTGATCTACCTGTTTTTGGTTTCAAGCATTAAGTGTCTGGTTTCTTCTGCAGTATGGCACACCTTCAACAGCACTTCAAGCTTGCACCTGAGAAAGAAATTCATTTGCATTGATTATACTGGTATCACAATCTTGATCACAGCATCCATTGTGACGACAGAGTACGCCTCATTGTATTACTTTCCCCTCTTGAGGACATGCTTTATCATTTTCTCACTTGCATGCGGCGTTTTTGGTCTCTTCTTTAATTGGTCTACGTTCTTTGACCGCCCTGAGTCGAAGCCTTTCAGAATTGGGTTCTACATTTCACTCTCAGCATTGGGAATATCAGCTTTTTTCTTTCTTGGTATTCAGAAAGGTTTTATTCATGCGTTGGCATATTATCTTCCAATGACAAGAAGTCTTATATGGTATCTGATTGGTGTTGTATTCTATGGATCATTAGTTCCCGAAAGATACAGAACCGATGTTACAATTGATGAGAACCTCCTTGAAGAAGAGGATCTAGTTCCAGAAAAGGTTTTTAGTAAGCTGAATACCTACTTCAAGGAGAGACCGCCCCTTACTGAACATGCTGATTCTCTAGCCTCGTTATGGTGGATTGACTATATCTTGTCATCCCACAACATATGGCACCTTTGTGTATTGTTTGGTATCTTGGGTCATTACTCTGCAATTTACGAAATGTTCATGAATATTCCATCCAATCAATAATACACCTATACGAATGTTCAAATTTTTATCAATAAAATACACATGTATTGTGCACTTATGGTTACCGTGATTGTCCATTCTTCTGGCGAAAGTTTATTGGACTAACATTTGTATTCTCAGAGTATCCAGTGTCAAAGTTGGGTTCACTCAAAGTAGAGTTGTAGGTATTGATATCAGCATCAGTGCTTGCTATTAGGTTCGAGTTTTCTTCATCATCACCATGACTAACTGTGGATTTCCTCTTCTGGAGAATGACAAGCATCAGACAAGAAAGTATCACAATCATTAATAAGGATCCCAATAATATACCAACACCTAGGGCAATTCCTGGTAAACTTATATGAGAAGGAGATTTACCATCAAGCCATTTCAAGTTGATAGGTTTGTCAATCAGATAAACACAGGAACGGTCGTTATTGTTGGTACAACCTCTGGCAAAAATATTGACACCATTCTCAGCGCCACCTTTGATAGTTAAGAATGCATTGTTATCTGAGACTCTGTTGCAAGTTAGATTGATCTTGGGATCAAGAGTCTCGATATCAATGTCGGGCACACATTGATGAAGTTGATGCAGTGACTGTTTTGGGACGAGGTGAACCTTCAAAAACCTATCTATTTCAGCATCAGAATCAAAAAGTGGTAGCTTCAGCTTGGAAGGAAGAAGTATAGAGTAGTCACTTGAGTTGAGTAGAACATTGGATGTTTCTTCAAACTTTTTTAGATACTCCATAAACAAGGAATCATTTCCAATTGAACTTTCCACAATATTCCCTAGGGATATCACAAGATCATCTGGTATCATCAGCTTGTTGACTGGATGGACAACACCTTGGTTGAACAGTATATCATCATTCTTCTTCAATAATAGAGTGTCGTTATTCAGTTTCAGTCTCATGTCGCCATTTTTTGTGTGGTTCATATCATGAACAAGAATAGGTTCTCTATTCAAACTGTTGAGCTGAGTTTCTTCCTTAATATCAGAGTAGACCAACCCTTCAAGGATAAAGTTATTCAATACTTTCTGCAAAAGAGGCTTTTTGTCTTTCAGGTATTCCAAGGTCAAGTCAAAGTCCCTATAAGAATCGTAACATGGGAGGAAGACAGTGTACCCAAGACCATTATTGGAAAATTTAGTCATCTTCAATTCTGACAACAGGTTCAAAGATTTGGTGCAATGGAAAACTGGATTAACAGAAGAAACCAGCTCATTTGGCGTTCTCAGACTATCATCAGTAAGATATATTACGGTCTTCCCCACTTTGAGGGGTCCTGACTCTATGAGAACATTGTTGTTCAGCATAAAAGTATTCTCACCAACAGATTCAATCTTTATCTTCTGGCATGAATCTCCGAGCTTCTTTGAGTTGCAAAACCTTGAGTTGTACAATGATTTTGAATCTGAGAGGTTTTCAATTCTTTCATCAACAAAGTGATATAAGTTAGATGATTTAGATTCGATTGAGAATTGGGCAGAGTCCTTTGAATAAAATATTGTCTGCTCCAAAGAGTTATTAGTAATTAGGGCGGCTTCGTCTTGAAGTATCAACTCCTTGACGAATGCGCCGGCACCTAGCCCAATCAAAACTTTCATCGGGTTGAATTCAATAAAGGGTACCAGGGATGAATCATTGTATAGGTGAAAAATTGCATTTGAGCTGAGCCCTGGTCTTGAAAACGACTTTATTGTATCATTTATGACTAACGATTCACCTTGTGAATCGCTAGTGAGGTGTACAGGATACCCATTTCTATCCGTGAGAGTCTCGTCATTGAGTGTGTTGCCCCCAATGTAACCATCAATAATAAAGCTGTTGGTAAAAAGTTTGCGGTCATCAGCTGCAAAATCTGAGAACAAATAGGAGATCTCATAATCTTTCATTAGTATTGATTCATCAGTAGGTAATAAAACTGTGATATTGTCCAGCAAATCCCCTTCATATGTCGACAACAATGATGATACAATAGAATGATTCACAAACAACTGATCCTTCAACACAGTATCAAGAGGACTCAGGTCAAAAAGTCTGTTAATTCCTTGTACGTATGAATCCTGACTGTTCGCATACAAATCAGGCTCGATAACATCAACCTCATTCAGAGTGAATAGGGGCCGCTTTTTCGAGGAGTCAATGTGGGCCAAAACAGGGCTCGAATGATCACCGTCATTAACAGCCGAATTAAGCACTCTAAGCCCCTCAAATTCAGTAGAAGAAATTGGACTGCTAATTATGTAGGAGTAGATGTCGTGTTCCTTAAAAGAATTGATTGACTTGTCCAGACACTGTGAGGAAAGAATATGCTCATCACCACAGAAATAGCTTGCAAAGGCAGAGTTGACTGGGGCAGCCAGAGTAATATTGGACATCTGGTTGAGTATGGGTATCATCTCATACTTTTGGAGCAATCTGACAAAGTAGCTAAACTCGACACTTTGCGACAAGATATCAACCACTGTTAACGATACCTGTGCATTAGTAGGCAGAAACAGCAATTGCAATTGAAGCCAGAATATCACGGCATGAGGTATCAGACCCATCCTCCTCGTGTATGTGTGTGTGTGTGTGTATGTGTATACCAGTTGGTGTGTCTTCCCTGTGTGTATATAGCCAAGTTAGAAACCTGCTTTGGGACTATGAGCACGGTGTTTGTGTGTGCGTTTTGTTGAGAGAGTTTGGTTGTTCTCCATCTATCACGAAAGGCTGTGCTCACTTTTAATTCGCGGGATGGCGAAAAAAAAACCACTGTTTTCCCCTAACAAGAGACAACAACGTGGTCCCTCTCTCGTTCGTCTCGACCAATTATAAATATCTATTACAGGTCCTCTTTTGCTTTCTTGGTGTGCTCAGCTGAGGGGGCAGCACACATCTGAGAGCCCGACTCCTAGCAAGCCACGGCTGTCCCTGCAGTTCAGCGGGCGCAAATTGTATAACAGCAATCGATGAGAGGTTGTAGTCAAATGCTGATATATTGCTGTTGTTGCTGTTGCTGTTGCTGTTGCTGACATCAATGTTGAAGAGGCTCACGATAAGAACCAGGAACTGCTTACCTACTACAGATCTTGCTATAAGTAGGAAATGATGAGGGGTTCAGGGGGCAAGTTAACTGGTGCTGAACGACACCGTTCTCATCTAGATATCTAATAGGTTGGTTACAAAACGAACCAATATGATATCACCTGGCTTCTCACCGCTCTTAAGTGCAGAATTAAGTGCAGAGGGAAGAGGAATATTCGCTCCTCGTTAAATCTTATCCTCCAATGGTTGAGGGGCCTGTTATAATCGTATCAACGGCGGTAGGCCCCCCATGATAAATAAGAATGAGAAAAGACGCGATGATTGATCCGGTACAGGCTGTGATGACTTCAACCTCTCAATTGTCTTGTATTTGTACACGCAGACTCGCCACTCGCAAATTGTGTTTTGGACACAGTGTCTACCCACCTCAGGGCAGATTAACTTTATCTGGAGGGAGTCTTAATCTTATCTTTCCCCGACACCCAACCACCAATCCAATCGGTTTGTTTACTTTTTACGAAAAACAGTGATAAGGAGGACGAGATCTCTTAAAAAAAACCAATCCTCTTTAAGATTGAACAAAATACTGTCCACAGTACAGTACTATGAGCTATGGAAACAGTTTTCAGCGCACACAGAATGCTCCTAACAGTCCAACAGATAGCATGCCCTACATTTCTATTCCCATCGAAAGAACCCGACATTCTGTGAGAATGAGAAGGGACTCTGTGTTCAACAGCGACATTGGCTCCTTCAAAGGTCCCAACTCCCTGAGTAGATTCGCATCTTCCGTGGGGAGAGCTCAATCTTTTATGACCATTGAGCCACTGTCAAGGGTATCGCGCTCTTTCTTCAAGGATGGAGATGTCCTTTTTGACAGAGACACTCTGGCTCCTTCCTTTAATGGTGAACGGCTCTCTGTTGTGATGCAAAGAAATGAGTTTGACTTCTTAAGAAACAAGCCTAGCAATGAAGATATTGACTACCAGCAGCAGGGTGACTACTCTGCAGTTATTGATGATGCTTCTGTGACCCAACAATCCATCCATTCTTATGGCACTGGCCTTCATGATCCAGGCTTCTTTGAATTCCAAGAAACAACACCTTTGGTGCTAAAGAAGGTGGAAAGTAAGGGGAAACTCGTCACTGTCATTGCTGGTCAGTCCACTGCACCACAGACTATTTTCAACAGTGTTAATGTGCTCATTGGGATCGGACTACTGGCCCTACCCTTGGGACTGGAACATGCTGGTTGGGTATTCGGCGTGCCAGCGTTAACCCTCTGTGCGTTACTGACATTCTACTCTGCTGATCTGTTGTCACGTTGCATGGATACTGACCCTACTCTCATGACTTACTCAGACTTGGCATTTGTCTCATTTGGTCCCAAGGGAAGAGCTTTGATCTCCCTCTTGTTTTCCCTTGACCTTTTGGCTAGCGGTGTTTCTTTGATTGTTTTATTCGCAGATTCTCTGAACGCTCTGTTCCCATCATTATCCATTAATCAATTCAAAATAATCGCCTTCCTTGTTTTGACTCCTCCCTCCTTCTTGCCTTTGAATATTTTGAGTTTAGTAAGTCTGTTTGGGATCTCAAGCACAATCGCAGTTGTTTGTGTGATTTTTGTGTCAGGCCTCTTGAAACAAACAGCACCGGGCTCTTTGATTGAGTTTTCTACCACATACATGTATCCTAAGACTTTGGCCGATGCCCTCATTGCAATTGGTATCCTTATGGCTCCCTTTGGGGGTCACGCAATCTTCCCAAATCTGAAGGTTGATATGAGACACCCTCACAAGTTCAAAGACTCTTTGAAAGTAACTTACTCCATTACCTTCTTGACAGATCTCTCCATGGCTGTAATAGGATTCCTGATGTTCGGATCAAACGTTAAGGAAGAGGTTACAAAGAGTGTCTTGACCACCAAGGGTTATCCAAAGTGGACCTATTTTGTTATTTGCGCTCTCATGGCGATTGTCCCGTTCTCCAAGACCCCTCTAAACGCAAGACCAATAATATCCATCGTTGATATGATTTTTGATGTCACAGATCTATCACACTTTACGGGCTTTGGATACTCTTGGAGACTTCTTTTGCAATTCTTCATCAGAATCGCAGTCAACGCAGCTTTTGTAATCGTTTCTGTTCTTGTTCCAGATTTCGATAAAATCATTTCTTTCATAGGTGCAGGTTTGTGTTTCTTATTATGTTTGATACTTCCATGCTTGTTCTACATCAAAATCTGCAGCGCCACTATAACCAAACGTGAAAAAGTGGTCTGTTGGACCATCATTGTTGTTAGTGGTATCTTATCCATAGTTGGTACCACTGCTGTTATCGCTCTTTAGAGTCTATACATATTATATCATATTTTTCGAGAAATCCTCTACTAATACCTCCCCCCCCCCCCATCTCTGGTAAATCATTAGGCTTTGTTTCTGAAACTAGCTTTCATTCGATATTATATTTCATATTCCATTTATTGAAGTAGATAGGCAATCCAAGGAAAGATTGGTAGTGGCCCAACCAAGAAATTACCAAAAAGAAAAAAAATTTAATAAAGCTCATCTCACAACAACATCACAACCAGGACCAGGGACCAGCAATAATGACAGGTATTATTGGCCTGCTGAAGAGAGATCCAACATCTATTTTGGATGCTTCTTTCGATCCACAGGATGTTTTGAATTTAGTCAAGACTCTGTTTGATCCAATCACTGAGGGGAATTCTGTTCTCGACGAGGTGTATGTAGAGGGCCTAGATGCCACCCAAGTGTGGCCTCAGGTGAAGATAATATTGGAATCCATCACTGATAATCTGCTATTTGAGACTATTCCAGCCCTAAAGGAGAAGAGTATGGCCATGCATGCGTCTGGATCTGAAGACGATGCAAGTGCATTTGAGAATGAGAGTGGTGAAGCACTTAGTGAGATTAACCAAAACAGCGATGCTGATACTGACGAAGGTCATGATGATAAGCTCGTTAATGGCACTAGTGGTCCTGATGAATGGAGTGGTGAAGAAGATGAGGTGTTCCACTCTGCCGAAGATGGAGACTCCTCTGAAGACGAAACTACGCATTCACCACCCACTGATGTGACGGGACTAAATGACGGATTTTTCTCTATTGATGACTTCAACAAACAAATTATGGACCAAGAGAATGAGATGAATGAGGATGAAGACATTGACTTCTTTGGTGATGTCCCAGACTCAGATGATGAAGAAGTGTTGTACCATGATGACTTCTATGAACGCAAGCAAAAGGGCAAGGGCAAGTTTGACCACAAGAAGTTAAAACCACAATCAAATAAGAAAAGTTATGAGAAAGAAGAACAGGAAGATTCCTTTAACGAAGATGACTTTGATTCTGGAATGAAGTCCGCCATGAATGATATATTTGATGATAACGCGGATACACCAGAAGAAGAAGAACAACAAACGCAAAGGGAATCTGAGAAGAACCTTTCGAGCTTTCAAAAACAGCAACTAAAGATCCAAAGAGAGATTCATCAGCTGGAAAAGGAGGCTATTGCCGAAAAGAAGTGGACAATGAAAGGTGAGGTGAAGGTGAAGGATCGTCCGAATGATGCCCTTCTTACTGAAGACCT
The DNA here is from genome assembly GCA_003706665.2 of Barnettozyma hawaiiensis. Taxonomy (NCBI): domain Eukaryota; kingdom Fungi; phylum Ascomycota; class Saccharomycetes; order Phaffomycetales; family Phaffomycetaceae; genus Barnettozyma; species Barnettozyma hawaiiensis. The sequence continues at coordinate 130,112 of PPLY02000029.1, read as the reverse complement.
TGACTTTGAACGTACAGCCAAGCCCGTTCCAGTTATCACAAAAGAGGTTACTGAGTCTCTAGAAGATCTGATTAGAAGAAGAATAAAGGAGGATAACTTTGACGACCTGCCAAGAAGAATCATCACAGATGTCACTAATTTCAGGCCATCATCCACCTTTGAGCTAAGTGAAACTAGATCTACAAAATCTCTAGCAGAGTTATATGAGGATGACCACCACAAAGGTGGTGAAACGAGCGATAAAGTATCTGAAGAGCTACAGCAGAGTTATGATGAGATCAAGGGCCTCTTCCTGGATATATCTCACAAACTTGATGCACTCAGTTCAGCTCACTTTATACCGAAGCCAGTTCAGAAGGCTATTGACATCAAGGTCAATGCACCAACAATCACAATGGAAGATGCCCAGCCTCTCACCGCCTCCAGTGCCCATACTTTGGCTCCACAAGAGGTTTACAAGGCTACAAGAGCTGGAAATGATGCTGAGATTTCGTTGAAGTCAGGTGCTGTTGTTTCTAGGGATGAGCTTTCTAGGGAAGATAAGCAAAGACTCAGACGGGCCAATAAGAGAAAAAGATCTAAGAACTTCGAGGCCAGGAAAGATGCCCCACAGAAAAAATCCAAGAAACAAGACGTCATTGACACACTGGCTAAGGCCAGCAATGTTACTATCATTAACAAGGGTGAGAAGACTGATGTTACTGGTGCTTTGAAGAAGGATAAGGTGAAGCAAGGAACCTCGGCTTTGAAGCTGTAGAGAAGTTTGGTTGCCTTTTTAAGAATGGGTATAATAAGTTGCATCAATTTGGATGCAGAGTGATGAAGGCTGGGATTTGCTTTTCGTTCAGAATCTCAGATCATGAGAGTGTTATACAACTACGGTGCGACCCAATACATACAGAGCCGACATATGATCGATCGCTATTTTATTTCAAAGCGTCTTTAGCGTGCTGAACAAGAGCTTTGGTACCCTTTGCAACAATAGGGGAGTAGTGCTTTTCGAGAAGGAATGTTTCGTAAATGGTAGCAGCATCAGGGTTACTTCTGTTAGGTACATCAGACTCCATTAGAAACTTTCCATTTGAAATTCTATCCTCTGTTGAAAACAACCCTGCTGCCTCCGAGTATCTGGCAGAAATCTTCTCCAAAAACTTGAGCAGTGCAATTGATGATTTCTCTGGAGTGTGCAATAGAGACATAGAGAGTCTCTTTGAAAATGCCAGTGCTCTTGTCTTGGACCCATTCTTTGATTTGAAGAAAATATTCTCCAGTCCTCTCAACAGCAATTCGATTCTGGTGGAGATATTCACAGACGGCTTCACAAAATTGTTTGTCAAAGGATCTGCCAGTCTCAATGTTTTGTGGGAGAACTCAATATCGGGATCAATGGCCACATAGAATAGAATATGGTATAATGAGTCCACAAAACTGGACAGATCCACCTGAACCTTATACTGTGAGTGTGTGGCGACAAGAGCAAAGGCAGTGGCTATACTCAATAGCACGTGTCTAGATAATGAAGCATTCTTTTCCAGTTCTTCATCTTCAACATTTTGAATGATCTCTCTAAACACCACCAAGAAGTCACCCAGAAGTTCAAAGTTGGCCATATGACCAATTCTCGCCAATCCTTCGAGCACAGGAGCCAAAAGATTTTGTGGTCTCTCCTTTAAAACATCCAAATATAGCTTTAAGAGCATCTTCAGGATTTGGGCCTGGTTCTTCTCTCTCTCCTCCTCTGAAACTTTTTGTTCTGCCTTTCTCATCTCGTCTTCAATCTCCTTTCTCTCTTTCCTGGCTTTTCTTTCCTTCTTGGACAGATGGACTCTGTCCTTCTTCTTCAGCTTCAACTTCTCTTGTTTTTCCTCTTCGGAAGCGTTTGGATCATAGTCACTCAAAATGTTCAGCGACAAAAAGATGTTTAATGCACTTTCATCAACTCTATACTTTCTCGACCTAAGAGTCTTGGTCAAAAGCCTCACGATGTCAAATGAGACTTCACCATTGTCATCATCATTGAGAATAGTCTCCAACGTCTTTACACACGTTTGGTAAATTGGGTCATTCTTAGGAGAAGGCTTGCAGATTCTTCTGATCACTACTATCAAAACATCTGGTCTGTAGTTGAAATTGGAGAAATTGGCAGCAAGCTCGCAGGCAGCCTTGCAAGCAATAACAGCCTTTGCAGGCTCCTTGTGTGAGTTCTTGGAAAGCTCTGTTAACAACTCAACATATGATCTGTAAGTAGTAACTAGCGTCTGTTCAAAGTTCCTCAACTTTTGAACATCTTTGGAAACTCTCTCCTTTCTCTCAGCATCACTCAGAGGTCTGATTCTATAACCAGGAACAATCGACTTCAGGGCAGGCACTATAGCAAGCAACGAAAATTTAGAGGTGTTTACATTCTTGGATTTGGCCATCTTCAGCAATCTGGACAAGGCACCGATGTGTTCTTCGGGGTCCTCTGTTATTTTGGCCACTAGTTCAGCAATCTCCTCCTTGGTCGCAATGATCCTCTCCTCTGTATTCAGTTCCTCATCCTCATCCTCATCCTCATCCTCATCCTGCTGCTCTCCATCTTGGTTCAGGTCATGTTGTCCCTCCTGCTCCTCGTCATGCTCCTCTTCGGACTCATTTTGCGGTGTCTCCTTGATAGGAAGTTTCTTAATCACTCTCTCCACTTTACCACCACGTTTAATAGGAAGAGCTTCAACACCCTGTTCCTCTTGCTGTTTCAAGGTACGAGGTTTGAGTTCATAGTCCTGCTCCTCATCTTCCCAGTTCTTCTTAGTAGAGGAAACATCTTCCTGATCTAAAAGGTCATCTCCATCCACAGCATTAGCTAAATTCGAAAGTCCCACACTTAGCAAGGCATCATTTTCAGAACGCTTTTTCTTTCTTTGTTCATCCTGAAACCTGCTTGTTCTCTTTTTACCCATATTACCAGGATCTTTTGGTACTAGCTTTGTGCAAGGCGAAGAGGTAATGAGATGAGATGAGACCGCTCCCGAAATTTTTTTTCCCATCAGAAATACTGGTATAGCCAACATTCCCTAATTGGGAAGTTTTTTGAAGTTTTTTTTTCTGTGTTGTTTTTGTTTTTGGTTTTTCCCCTTCTCCCATTGTTTGGTTCTACTGTTAAAATCTACGCAGAAACGGCCTTGAAAAAGTGCTTTGACTATCATTTCAGGACTTTCCTTGAATTTCATATCTCTCCTTGAATCACTGATAATTCAGGTCGTTGCTTAGGGTTTATAGACCGTTTGCCACACACAGAGACACAAAAAAAGAGAGAGAAAGATAATGAACAGTGGCATGACAGAGAGTAACATTGATGTGGTCAGCGTGAAGCTCGATCCGGGGGTATCCACAACAATGAAGGGCAGTTCCAGTGCTAAGAGTCCACAGTCTATCTCTAAGGAGTTTAGATTTGTGAACAACTCACCGGATTCTATGGTGAAGCCAAAAAGCAGAATGAAGCCTACCTTCAAAGTAGAGACACAGCCATTCTCTCAGCTGACAGCATCGTCTTCAAACAGGGACCCAATGATGATTGAGCAGACGTTCAGTAATACGAGCACTGGAGATGGTGGCAATCATGGACAAATGGGCAGTGATCGAAAGTACGTCTTCCAACTGAATGTGAAGAGGCCACCAGGCAGGCCACGCAAACACCCGGTCGAAGAGAACAAAGTAAAGAGACCTCAGGGGAGACCGCGCAAATACCCTATTGAGGTTTCTGGATCTTCCATGGAGAGCACTAAGGTACTGAAGAAGAGAGATGGAACAGGCTTGATCCAGGGTTCGTCGTCATCAACATCTACAACAGCAACACAGATAACACCACCACATATTGGCAACGCAGACCTACCAGATGAATTTTCCATTCCGATTGACACTGAGCTCGCCCTGGCGACTGCTGTCAGACGAGGCAGAGGACGTCCCTCTACCAAGAGAAGGTTTCATGGCAATGATCCAGACAGTGATCCAGACAGCGAACCAGACAGCGAATCAAAGGACCAAACAAGCACAGTGGCAGCTGCAGTAGCAGTGGCTCTTAACGTACCAGAGCCAACAACCAATAAGTAACGACCTCCTTCCTAATTAGTGTTTTTTTTTTACCTTTTTTAATGTTATATGATCAATCGATCAAATCTTAAGGTTGTGAGCCCTGTAGAACAGTTTAATCCAGTGGTCTATTTTATACGCGTGGGGGACCTCAAAAACAACAACACCTGATGAAAAAAAACCGCCCCCAACCTCTCTCTCTCTTCCCCCACTCACCGACTCACTACGCCATAACAAGCATCACAGTCCTCTCTCACGCCGACAATGCTACGCTATACAGCATCCCAACCTGCCCGTCTGGTGGCTGCCCGAGTCGCCTCTCAAAGAATGAGACCGTTCCATGCCGTTACCTATCTTTACAAAGCTGAGTTCTTCAGAATGCCAGCCATGTCGCCGACGATGGAGAAGGGCGGTATCGCTAATTGGAAGTTCAAGGAGGGTGAATCCTTCGATTCTGGTGAAGTTTTGCTGGAAGTCGAAACTGACAAGGCTCAAATTGATGTTGAGGCTCAGGATGACGGTGTGGTGGCCAAAATTCTTGCCCAGAACGGTGCTACTGACATCCCAGTGGGAACCCCAATAGCCGTCTTGGCTGAGCCCGGCGATGATTTGGCCACTTTGGAATTGCCGACTGCTGAGTCTGAGTCCAAGCCTGCTGCTGCTGAAACAAAACACTTAAAAACCACCAAACAGGAGCCAAAGCAAACCCCCACCACTAATACCCCACTTGGCTCAATCTCCTCTGCAGCTAATCCACATCAAATTTTCTTCCCATCTGTGGAATCTCTACTCTTTGAGAACAAAATATCTAGAGAGGATGCTCTATTCAAGATCAAGGCCACTGGTGCCAATGGGAGACTCGTGAAGGGTGATGTCCTTGCCTTCCTAGGCAAGATCTCCCAAAATTCAGTGAATAAGATTGCTTCCTTTGTCCAAGACCACACCCACCTCGACTTATCCAACATTGAAAAGCTCAAGATCTCAAAACAGACACCTAAGCAGCATAAAGTGGAGGAGAAGAAGGAGAAGGAGAAACCTGCGGCAGTTCCTACAAAACCAAAACAACCAAAAAAGATCATCACAAGAACATTCAACTTGGACGAACTCCTGGACTTCCAGTCCTCAGCTCAAGAGAAGGGGTTTGATACTTTCTCGATTAAGGAATATATCACTGGTGCCTCAAAGAGAGCAGAGAGATTTGCCTACCAGACTCACCCAAAGCAAAGCGACCTATACGATCCAATATTTGAGAGTTTGGTTGCACCAGCTCCAAATACTTCAAGATTCCAAATCAAACTGGACATACCTGCTGAATCCAATGTGAAGACGTTGAGAAACCCACTGGATGCAGTGGACTTCTTCAACGAGCAGGATGATATTTTGTTTGACGAACTAGCAATGAAGAATTCGTTTGCAAAGCCGTCTGAATTCACTGTCAATATCAGTCTTAACTCTAACGTGTTAGATGCTGAAGAAAAGGCTGACCTGTATTTGAAAAAGCTTGAACACTACATTTACGACTTGAAATAAATGACAATGGACTGGAAATGGGATCCAAACAAACAAAAGCTACGTTAAATGTACAATAATTGTCTGAAACTATCTATAAGGTATATGTATATACACGATCTCTAGAAACGGAAAAACCCGTGGTCCTCCAAATGCAAAACGATTTTCTGTACAGCAGAAAGAGGGTTGCCACTCAAGTCCACAGTGACTTGGGCGTTTTCGAATTGAACCTTGTCGGCCACATCATTGATTACAATGAAGGAACCAGCCTTAGAAACCTCCTTGTTCAGTTCGTTAATGGTCTCATTGCCATCTTCATTCAAAACAATGACACCAGCACCAGCTCTGGTTAACTCATGGGCGATGAATGGAGAGGTACTCTCCTTCTTCAAAACAGTGTAATGTCTACCACCAAACTGGTTAAAGGTGGCCAAAAGAGCGTTGGCCAAGATGGAGGAGTTCAAGAACAAGGTGAAACCCTGCTTTTGTCTTGGTGGGTGGGACTCTCTCAGAATCTTAACGACATCTGGGTAAGAGAACCAACTTGGAATCTCACTACCGTCTCTTAATCTCTTTCTTAGTTCAGTACCAGAGATGTTCAAAGTCTTGACAGACTTGTCGATAGTGTCAATTGGGGCGTAACGGTCTTCGTCCGGCAAGTAGGTAACCATTCTGAATGGAACAACTTGGATTCCCAATTCCTCCTTGTACTTCTCGACGAGATCCTGAGCATCATATGGGCCGTAGAAGTCAACGCCCTTAGAGTTAGAACCTGGACCAGCATGGTCTCTGCCCACGATGAAGTGGGTAGCACCAAAGTTCTTTCTAATGATTGCGTGCCAAACGGCCTCTCTTGGACCACCCATTCTCATAGCCAAAGGCAAAAGGGCCAATTGAGCCAAACCAGATGGGTACTTCTTGATGATCTCTTGGTAGACTCTGACTCTGGTGTGGTGGTCAATGTCACCTGGCTTGGTCAAACCAACAACTGGGTGGATCAACACATTGGCATTTTGATCTCTGGCAGCTCTCACTGTCAACTCTCTATGAGCTCTATGCATTGGGTTTCTAGTCTGGAAGGCAACAATTCTATCCCAGTTTCTGGTAGCAAACTCGTCTCTTAGCTGTCTTGGGGTCTTTCTGAAACCAGCGTAATCGTAGTGTCTTGGAAGAGAGATGGCCTCCAATTCACCTCCAAAGTAAACATCACCAGCCTCGTTGAACAGATAGGACACGGCTGGGTGTTCTGGGTCACCACCGTAGACCTTTTCAGCTTCCTTCTGTTTTTCTGGAGAGTACTTGTCAGCAATAGTCAAAATAGCCAATGGGTAGTTGTCCTCGTCTCTCAAAACCACTCTCTCGCCCGCTTCGTACTGGGACGCAGCTTCTTGAGAAAGGTCCAACACGATTGGAATAGACCAGACAAGGCCAGAGGCCAAGCGCAAGTCCTCGACAACGCTATTGTAGTCCTTCTCAGTCAAGAAACCAGACAATGGGGAAAAACCACCGTTCAAGATCAACTCCAGGTCACAGAGCTGACGGGCATTTAGAACAATGGTCTTTAGAGACTCTGTCTCTTTTAGCAGAACATCTTTCTTTTCGGAATCTCTTGCAATCAGGTCCTGAAGGACATCACCATGTGGAGCTGGCATTTTCGTCTTATGTGTTGCTGGCGGTTTCAACTTCACAAAACAAGGAGAAAGAAACAAACTGGAGATACTCACAAGGCTTTATACACAACATTCGCTATAGTCACGTGCAATTGCACTCGCCACACATTTTATGTCTAATTTCTGTGGGTTTTTGAATTTTTCAGGAAAAAAGCCACAAATCATGGCTTGTGCCCAGTGTGGCGTATGCCATTGCATTACCAGTGTGGCGGTGCATTCAAGTTCGTCGTTACACTCTTTTAACATTATTGAAAGGTTATTATTTAAGATCTTGCAGAATGTGCCACCACAATACGTATATATAAACATAGATTGGGTGCTTATGTGGCTTATGAATATAGGAAGAAGTTTCCGAAGTCCGTCGGAGTACCCGACACACTCAATTGGATTTGAAACCCCTACTAAACACATTTTATATATGATACAGATCCAGAACAACAGGATTGTAATATAGTATGATTGAATTGAAGAATGATGGGTTTCCACAAGTAGTCTTTTTTAAATTAAACGTAGATATATACTTACATCATCGTCATATTATCTTATTTCTATGTACTGATCTTGAGAAAAAAGTCATGGAGTGGTATTCATTGGTACCACAAATTACATAGTTGATTTCCAGCTTACAGAAATACAGAATACAACAAAGGATATTAGTTCATTTTGTTTTATTTAATGATAATTATGGCTAAGAGACCTCACAGAAAAAAAAAATGGTGGAATTGGTATACCACACACAGTGAGTGAGCTCGCGCGAAAAAAAAAACACCCTTCACTAAATAAAAACATCAACTTGGTTTTTTGATCTTCCCACAACACACAGCTCCTTCTCTGTGATGTCCAGTCTGTTGATATCCAAGCTCACTCCTCGAGAGGTCAAAAAACATGTTGTTACTAGGCTGCGATCTTTGGAGACTGCGTTCAATGTTGTACTTAGACCGTACAGAAATGTAGCTGAGGATGCCATCAAGAAGGATGCCAAGTGTAATGACCCAGACCAGGTCCTCTTTATCGACAAATCAGTCAAGGATCTCAATATGGCTGAGCTCAAGAACCTTTTGATACTAGATGCTCAGTACAGCCATGTGAAGTGGAAGCTCTTCACCGAGAACACTGACCTGAAGGAGTCTAGCATCAACCCTGCCTTGCGCAGACTTCTCAACAATGGTATTAATTACGGAATCTACATGAACTCTCCACAGCAGGCATGGAAGTATCTGAAATCCCTTGATGGGTTGAAGAAAGAGGTAAGACAGGTTTACCTGCAGGAAACTGTGAACTCACAAGGTACCACAAAATTCCTTGAAGTGGAACACCACAATACTTTTAGAGTGCCCTTGACCATTGAAGGAAAAGAATATCAACTTGAGACACCCTCCATAGCACTTCTATCCAAAATGCAAGGTATTGGAGTTCCTCAAAACCATCCTGATTTCAACAGCTTTAAGACACTGGACTTCATCGTGGATCCATTGTGCAGCAGCAGGAAATTGAAGATAGTTCCATTTGATGCATCTGAATCCCGGCAAAACCTGCTAGTAGCAATTATACCATCACATATTCTCTCTCATCAGAGTCTGATACCATGTAAAACTGAAGTTCCTGAACCTGTGGTTTTCCAGAAGCAAAGCTACACCTACGCTGGCTTGTCAGCAAAGGTGGCACCTACGTATAAGACTTCTCCTTCTCTCTTTGAGATTACCCCCTTCATTGTTCAAAAGAGCGTGGTCCTTGGGGAAGATATGACCATTGCATTAAATCACTTTGAAGTGATGAGAAGAGACAAATTTCCCAATCTGCCTACTGTCCCAGACGGACCAATCAGTTTGTGGTGTACCAAGAAGTCCGAAGGAGGGTTGAACTTCATCCCAAATACTTATGTTGCAAAATGCATTGATCCAAAACCTCACAAAGGCCCACAGTCACAGGCAAACGTGATTGTTAATAGTGATATCCTTAGAAGCGTCATTCTTCTGAATGAATCCACACCAAATTACATTTTCAGGGATAGAGAGGCAACTTTGGAGTTGCTGACCGGTGCTATGGAGATTTGGAGTACCAAATACTCGAACCAGAAGGAAAAGCTTGTTTGGGATATGGCTCCTCTAAATGTTAAGTTTCATGACCACACACTCCTGGACCAGTTCAACAAGCTGGTTCTTGGCCAGATACAACTTGGAGATTTTGTGACTGACCTCGTCAATTATATTATTGTTGATTCACTTGTGAGAAAATCCAATAGTCCAATCGAAAACCCTTTGCTGTTCAATATCATGGTGAGGCTTTTGAATGACCATGTTCGGTTCCATTTTCCAGAGTTCAGCTCATACTATCTACGCTTTTCCAAGCAAGAGTCTGCCAAATTAGAATGTCCTGTATCTTGTAAAGAGGAGGCAGAAGTTCCTCAAAACAAATGGCAGAACTATATCAAATATCCTATAACTAAACTCCCGGCAGTATCAAGCAAATTTCTTCAAATGAATTTGGTTACACCGTTGGTCGCTGAGATTATGGGGATAAACCAATTGCCATCTCCATATCTTGCCAAAGTGCTGTTTCTCTCAGCACTATATCTTGAAAGGCCACTGGAATTGATCAACAAAGCTGCAATTGAAGTGACAGGTGGTGACGTCATAGCAAACCCCATAAAGACTGACACTAAGCATATGGAAATTGATAGGGTGATCCTTAGTGTACCAAAAATTCAAGCCCATATAGTTTTTGATGCGAAGAGTGCTTTGAACCCGGAAGAATGGGTTGTCAGGCTCAAACCACTAAGATTCTTAGAGAGCCTGACGGAAGAGAGTCTTTCAACATTCAAAATGAACTTCAGAAATGCCGTTCAGCAAGACCTAGAATGGAATGTTTTCCCATTGATAGTCACAGACAACGCACTTAGTGAGAAGGTTAAAAGCAAGATGATGAGAAGAATTGAGAGATTTGTTGACAAGACAATCAGACTGATTGATGAAGATTTTGTCAAAGAATTCAGATCGATTTATTCCAAATCAGAGATTGCCGGTGCCAAAGATATGGAAGAGATAGATGACGCTGATTCTGAAGTCAACGAGTTCAAGGAACTGGTTTGATTAATATATATATATATATATACATGCATATAAAAGAAGAAAATCATAATGCCTTTCAGGTCAGTGCTTCCCTGTAACGCTCAAGGGCTGCCTCTCGTGCTTCCTTTCTGTCGATAATTGGTGGAGTGTAGCCATCAACTCCTTCACCCGTGTGAATTATCTTGTCCTCAACGCCTGATAGTTCAGGAACCCATTTCCTAATAAAATCTCCTTGTGGATCAAACTTCTCACTTTGAGAATACACATTGAAGATCCTGAACCAGGGCTGGGCATCTACACCAACGCTTGCACACCACTGCCACCCAGCATTGTTGGAGCTGAAATCACAGTCAACCAGATGATGATGGAGCCAATCTTGACCCCAGCGCCAATCTTGGTTAAGATCTTTGCTCAGGAAGCTTGCAACAATCATACGGCACCTGTTATTCATGTAACCTGTATGAAGCAATTGCCTCATTGATGCGTCAACAATAGGAAATCCGGTCTTTCCCAAAGCCCACTTTTCAAACCTGGAAGGGTCTTTTTCCCAGTTGAGATCCATTGACGAGAAGTTAAAGGGAATGTTGAACTCCAAGTAGGGCCAGTTTACCAGTACATGCTTATAGAAGTCTCTGAATGCAAGCTCTCTGATGAAAGCATCTAGATTGTCTTTGTACTCTTTGTTGGTGCTGGTTTCTCTGAAGGATTTATAAAGAGTATAGACTTGTCTTGGGGAAATTAGACCAATTGCGAGCGAGTGTGAGAGCCTTGAAGTTGATGACGTTTCAATTGGTTTATCCTTGTGAGTTTTGTAGTGGTGAGCATGCTCTGTGAGCCATTTATTGAGATCATTGTGGACTGAGTGCTCGTTCACTTTTCTCACCCAAGACTTGAAGTAATCAATGTCCGCAGAGGTTGTTCCAAACTCTTCGAGAGAGGATAACTGAAGATCTAAGGGAAGATTGTATGAGTCCCACTTTTGAAACTGATTGAAGTCCCACGAATTCAACTTGTGCTCAATAAATCTCATTGATTGGTCCTGATATGGATGTTTCTGAATATAGTCGTTCCACTTCTTGAACCAAGGAGTGAACTTGGAATACTGAGTGTTGGTACTGTTCGTTTTCAGTGTCAATGGCTTGACAACACACAAATCGTGGAAGTAGTGTACGTTGATATCAGATTTCATAAGGCCAATATCTCTTTCCAGTTCGTCAAAGTCATACACCAAATTAAAGTAAACCGTACTGGCTTGGAAGCGTTCTCGCAACATCCCAGCAAACCAGCAAGTGAAATCAATCTCCTTTTCAGAATCATCCAAATAGACAACAGATAGTGGAATATTGTACTTTTCAAGTTCTTTTGACAACTCCGTGAGTGAATGCTGAATCAGCGCAATTTTCCAAGGCGACTCAAGATGCGCTCTCCAGAACCGAGTTGAAATGACATACAGACCAACAACCTTTTTTGAAACTTCCTTGGCATGATTGACACAGTGTAATAGTGCTGTATTATCCTGTACTCTTAAGTCATTTCTGAACCAATGAACCACCAACTTGTCACTGTCTTGTTTGTAATGTTGCTCAATTGACTCAATCACCTTCAATGGAAGTTCACGCTTTTTGACATTGAAGCGAATGGCCTGCTTGGTCAATGTCCCCTGATTGGGGTAATATATACTGTGGTAGTACTTGGTGAAGTCTAACTTTGTTCTCTTCGACATGGGCGGCGGGGCAGCGGCGGCTTTTGTATAAAGCTGAAAAGAAGAGGTTGGTTTGAAATATATGTCAATAAGTTACCCTGTCCTAAAAAGAAGACGAACTATAACGAGACCCACAAAAAGCAAAATATAATTTCGATCAGAGTGAAATGATGAACACCTGACCTGATTAGAAAGTACATAGGTACTTAGAGAGATCAGAAAATAACGTCACTTTGAGATGTTTTAAACAAAATGTGGAATGAATTTTGTGTTCGTGTTCCAATGCCTGGTGTGGCCCTTGTAGAAGTAGGGTAAGTGGTTCTAATCACCGGCCCATCCTTCCATCTCTCACTAGAAATAGCTGTGATCAGGGGAATAGCTTTGAAGCTGGACAAAAGAAAACATGGTGACAATAGGTTGATCATTTGATACTCTGTAAAAGTGTTTAAGAGCAAGTTTTATTTCTATATTATATATACATTATAATATATCATGGATAACTGATAGTAGATTGGCCTAAATAAAATGGGCAGAAATTAGTGTCACAAAGGTAAAGAGACTAAAAGGAGAACGTCCAGCTGAAAATGAAGAAAAGATGAATCAAAAGAAGACGAATAGAACCATCAGCGAGGAGGCAAATAGTCTCGGTACCTGCTTCATGACACCTGCACCTGAAAACGTTGCAATTGCTGGAGGGAATGAGGTGACACCAGTTGGGACAGTCTGAGTATGAATGGTTGGTGTACCAGCTGGTGGCACGACTGGTTCCCTCAGAGTAGTACCAGATGTTGTAGTAGCTTCTGTTTTAGGTGGTTCAATGGCTGTATTGGTAGTGGTCGTTGTTTTAGTTTCTGGTTGAGGTGGTTGAACAGCAGGTTGGGTAGTGGTAGTGGTTTTAGTTTCTGGTTGAGGTGGTTGAACAGCAGGTTGGGTAGTGGTAGTGGTTTTAGTTTCTGGTTGAGGTGGTTGAACAGCAGGTTGGGTAGTGGTAGTGGTTTTAGTTTCTGGTTGAGGTGGTTGAACAGCAGGT
>PPLY02000029.1:0-116965 GCA_003706665.2 Barnettozyma hawaiiensis | reverse complement strand
TTAGTTTCTGGTTGAGGTGGTTGAACAGCAGGTTGGGTAGTGGTGGTTGTTGGTTCAGGTGGCTCAATTGGAGTTTCTGGGTTTGATAGAGTTGTAGTTGAATTAGTGTAAAATGGGTTCTCTGGTAAAAGAGTGGTGAATGTAGAAACTGAAGTACTCTCACAGTATGGACCTGGACACACAGTGATGGTTTCAGTAGTACCTTCAGAGATGGTAGTAACCTCTGGAGGAACAGAGATGTCAACAGTGATAGTTCTGTCACCAGAGGTCCATGGTCTAGTGATGGTAGTGGTGTAGGTTTCTGTCCATGGTAGAGTTTGTGTGGTGGTAGTCGATGACAAGTCAGAAGACGAGGAATAATCACCGGAAGAGGACTCCTCAACTAGGGAAAAAGAAGAAGATTGCGCCTCAGGAGATGGAGATGGAGTAGGAGTAGGAGTAAATACGATGATGGTACCACCAGTTGGGTTTTCTGGGTCAATAGTGGTAGATACAGAAGTTGTAGTACCAGTCCATGGGGTAGAGATAACTGTCAAAGGGAGGGCAGTAGCATCTGCCTCTCTCATGGTGATAAATCCGTGAGCATTAAACTCACTTTGGAAAGTTTCATCTCCGCATTCAAGGTCGTACTTAATATGGTTGGTAATCTCAACAGAAGTGCTTTCTTGGGGCTGGAAAACAGTCAACCAAATTCTGTTTCCAGCAGGGATGCCAGCTGGATACAACTCCACCTTGTTGTTCTCACAGGAAACGAAGAGATTAGTATCCGAGTAGGATCTTGGGAACCAGAAGTCATTGAAGTCATCAGAGTAGTAAGCGTTGATAGTAGAACAGTCGATCTCCGCTACATTACCCAGGACAGCGTAGTCAATAGTAATGGAACCAGTCAAGAGATCACTGGCACAACTTGGGAACACGTAGTAGTTTTCCAGAAAATTGTGACCCGTAGTGTGAGCAAAGTTGTAAGGGAAAGCCACATTGGATGGGGCTTCAAAGTGGACAGTGGTGGTCAAGTCAGCCCAGGTAATGGTGTTCTCACCGGCAGTGAAGTGGTTGGCAGCAGCGATTTCGTGAGGAGAGATGGAGCCACCAACGGCAAAGAAGACTGTGATGTCAATGGAACCAACCACAGACTCAAATCCCTCAATGGCAGGAAGGGTAACACAATGCAGGACCGAGTTGGCAAGATTGGCGCCCTGAATAGCAGTACACTGGCCAATGGTAGCACCACCTGAAACAATAGGAAGAACCTGTTCATCACCATTGAACTTGACACGGTAGACCCAGTCCAAAGTGATGATATACTGTTGAGCAGCTCTAACAGAGCCTGGTGGGATTTCAAACCCAAACGTGGCAGTCCAAGGGTCTGTTGGCTGCGAGCCACTGCCCTGAGGAACAATAGACAGAGATTTGTAGAAGTCAGTAGCCAATGCCACCTGAGCCAAAGCGGTCACCAACAAGAGTTTCAAGACGGTGGTAAACATAGTGGAGAACAAAGATGATGATGAACAAGAAAGGTCAAGATCAATATGGATGCCATTAGAGAGAGAATCCAGTGTTTTAAATACGAAACTCGCGGGAGGGTCTCGTTGATACAATCATCTCATGAACAAAGCCATTCTTTGAAACAACACCATGCAGGATGTGACAAAACCAAAAAAAGAAACAAGTGCGTATCGTATCGTTGATTGGTAACTGCGTCTGTATGCATTTCCAGATTCGGCTGCAAAGGAAGCCCACAGCCGGCATGATTGGCAGTCAAACAAAGCGGAACTTCGAATGACACATTTTGGGGGAAATCGCTTGAATCTTCCCGGTCTGGGGACGCTCAGAAGCGTGCAATCCTAGCAGAGGTAATAGGGTCAACGTTCTGCACTAGTTCAACACAACTAATGAACATGAAAATGAGCAAAAGCTTGCTCCCAACTCCACACACTCGACTCGCAATGGCAGTATTTAAAAACTCTTCATGCAGAGCCATGCTTTTAAGAATTACCCAAAAGGGTCCTCAATGGAAGGATGCACTTGGCCCAAACAGGACTATGATTCTCGTTTTGAGGCAACCCCGTGGCTGACATATTGGGCCATTACAGAATGCATCAAAACTGGCTCCATTGATGGCCCAAAGAGGAAACTTCAACAAGTTTTTTTTTTTTTTGGTGTGCATTTTCACCCCCACTGTCACAATTTATTGTCTAAACCATCAAGAAAAGCAGTAGCATCCTTTTTACTGGCCGGAACGATCACTGTAAACATCCAGAACGAGAAGAAAAGAAAAGAAAAGAAACCATTGCATGCAGACCACTTTTTGCGCTTTCATACCGAGATGGTTGGTTGGTTGTTGGTTCATGGTGGGTGTTCATTTTGGATGGAGGGAGGGAGGGCTTGTCGCAATACATACTGTAGATGCGAGCTCAAATTGCACGTTGGTTTAACGTTAGTTCTTGATTGGTGATGCTGTGGTGAGATACTTCCCCAATAAGGGTTCCAATGGTGATGTTTCGACTTCTCAGACAGTGGTCCGTGTTGTTCACGCAAGCTTAAAAATACAACGTAGCCTCAAATCCTGAAAAACCCTGATGAGCAAGAGAGCCGAGGCCCAAGGGCTACTAACTTCACGATGTCTAAAGCCCCAGGGGAAAAAGGGAAGCTGCTGTATGGGACAAGTCGAGCAACTAAAGGTCATTAGATCCTTCGATGTAATACATATATAAATAAACAGGTACTATTAAGAAATCAAGCAAAAAACACACAAACAAACCAAACCAAATCAAACACAGGTAAATGTTATCTTTCTATAGCTGTTCAGGAACATCATCATGGAAGTATTTACCTTCCAAAGTTGGCTTGATGATACCAATTCTGATACAGAAATCACCAAATGGCTCCCCATCCTCTCTCTCCAAAGCCCATCTCTTGAACAAAGGCTTCAAAGTGGCAATCACCTCCTCCTCCTTGATGGACTGCTTGTAGATCTTATTTAGACGTTGGCCATGGAAACCACCACCCAACAGCAGGTTGTATGTGCCATAAGCTTTACCAACAAGAGCAATCTCAGCCAGCCAAGGTCTTGCACAGCCATTAGGACAACCAGTCATTCTCATCACAATAGAGTCATGACGGAGACCGTACTCCTCTAGTGCCTCCTCTAGATTGGTGATCAAAACAGGCAAGTAACGTTCAGACTCAGCCATCGCCAAACCACAGGTTGGGAAGGCGACACAGGCAGCAGAAGACAGTCTTAAACCGGAAAAGTTGGTGTTGTCCAGCTTGTACTCAGCCATCAACGCCTTGACTGTTCCAAGTTCCTCGTCAGAAATAGTCGAGATCAAAACGTGTTGGTTACCAGTCAGTCTGAAAGTACCCTCAGACTCAGCTCTCGACTGGAAGTACTCGGCGATCTTCTTCAAACCAGTCTTCTGTGGCAACTCTGGAGTGTCTTCAACACGGCCATTCTCAATGAAGCAGGTAAAGTGGTGTTTGCCAGTCTCGTCAGTGACCCAGCCAAAGTGGTCACAGTTGTCCTTGATTTCAAAGTCACGGGAGGGCTCAAAAGTCTGGCCCCAGTACTCTTCAACCTTCTGCTTGTAAACATCTGGGCCCAAAGTGTCAACAGTGTATTTCAATCTGGCATTCTTACGGTCCTTTCTGTTACCAAAGTCTCTTTGAACAAGCATAATCTTCTCACAAACAACGTGTACATCCTCGTACTTGACGAAACCAAAGTTAGTACCGGTTCTTGGGTACGTCTTCTTATTGTTGTGAGTAGAACCCATACCGCCTCCAACTAGAACGTTGAACCCAACACACGCATTGTTCTCAATAATGGCAACCAAACCCACATCCGAAGACCAGACATCAACATCGTTATATGGTGGAACAGTGATATTGATCTTGAACTTTCTTGGTAGATAGGTAGCACCATAGAATGGCTCATTGTCAACAACTGCATCACCGGCAACAAGAGTTGATGTGAGTTTCTTTGGACCTTCCTTTCTGGACTCAAAGACATCTGGCCAGTCTGGGGAATCATCTTCTGGATCGTCACCCTTCAACCAAATCTCATGGTAGGCAGTGGTCTGTGGAAGCAAGTGCTCAGAGATCTTGGTGGCAGCTCTGGAAACCTCACCGTGCACCTTGGTGTTACCTGGTAGAGCAGAGATCATCACATTTCTATTGACATCACCACAAGCACCCAGAGTGTCCATCAAAGAAGCATTCATACCACGAATGGCTGGCTTCAAGTTATGCTTAACCAAACCATGGAGTTGGAAAGTGGCTCTGGTGGTTAGCTTGATAGTACCGTTACCTCTCTCATCAGCCAACTTATCCAATGCTAGCCATTGCTTTGGCTGGGTGATACCACCGGGCAATCTAACACGGGCCATAAAGATGTAGAATGGCTCCATACCAGCAGCCTTACGGGCGTCTCTCAAGTCACGATCATCCTGCATGTAAATACCGTGAAACTTGGTCAACTGTTGGTCAGAAGAGGCAATTGCACCAGTGGACTCATCCTTCAGACCCTCAGCAATGGTACCTCTCAGGTAGTTGGAAGCAATCTTGATGTCCTCATTGGTGATTGGAGGTGGTTCGTCAGCAGTCTCAATAGAGTCGACACCGAGGGCCTTCCATAGCTCAGCCTCCCACTTCTCGTAACCAGTTTGGTATCCATCTGGGTCTTGGTCATCACCAAGTCCCAATGGAGCCAGGATCTTAGCATTCAAAAAGGTCAATCTGTTAAAGATATCCTTGGCTGGCTTGTTGTAGTAGTGCTTGTCCTGAGCACGAGGCCAGTACAAAGAATCACCCAAACCAAAGACAGAAATCTTGGAGAACTCAAGGTCCAAGTCACCAGAGTTTTTAATGGCATCCCAGAATTGCTTACCATTTTGCGGAATCTCACCCTGTCCAGCTGTTGAAGTGATCAAAATAATGTTCTCCTCTAGTGGGAGCTCCTCGAGGATAATATCATCCATGGCAAGAACCTTTGGCTTCAAACCACGCTGGGCAGATCTCTTACCCAACTTCTTAGCGATAGATTCAGCAGTACCTCCATCTGAAGCAAAGTAGATGGATACTGGGGCACCAGTCAAACCTTCAAGCAAGTTGACATACGCTTCATCAGCATGCTTCTTCTGCTTCTTAG
This sequence comes from Barnettozyma hawaiiensis, assembly GCA_003706665.2. NCBI lineage: Eukaryota > Fungi > Ascomycota > Saccharomycetes > Phaffomycetales > Phaffomycetaceae > Barnettozyma > Barnettozyma hawaiiensis. Next base: position 111,816 of record PPLY02000029.1, on the reverse strand, counting down.
CAATTCTGGTGCTCTGAGACTCGGCCAAAGAACGTGCAAACTGTGGGTTCTTGGAAGACAATAGGGTTAGCTTATTCTCCCTATCCAAAAACTTCTTTAGGTTTTCCTTGATAACAGTAGAATCCAGCTTGAACTGGGCTTTGTCATCTAGAAGCGGGTTAAAACGGTACAATGGAATGTAACCAGAATCAACAGCAAGCTTGGTCTGCTTTAGAATATCGAGATGGGTGTCATTCTCGGTAGTGATTGGCAGATAGGCCAAAATAATGGATGGACCATTGAACTTGGAGGCCTCGATCAAGGTAGTGAGCACCTGAGTGTAGGAAGAGTAGATGGCAATGGAGCCGACGTAGGCATTCCCGTAGTTCATGGCATAAAGACCAACGTCCTTCTTTCTTGGAATGTTGAGCTGGGTTTTCTGTTCCTTGGACTCATAGGTTTCATTGTCCAAGACCAGCAGGTTGATGTTCTGCTGAGATTGCAGAATGTTGTGAAGACCTGAAGAGCCCAAATCATAGGACCATGAGTCAGACGAGACAAGCCAGTTTTGCTTGGATCTAAAGTACTCTTGCAGAGGGATAATGTCTTTGACCGACTCACCACCCTCCTTGGACAAAAGATCTAAAATCGAGGCAACGTCTTTGGTATCAATGCTCGAGCCTTCACGAACATGAATTAACCAGCTTGAGAGAAGCTTTACTAATTGTTCCTCCTTGGCAATAGATGGAGAGTTTAAGTAAGTATCAATCTTGTTGATCAACTCCTGGGTCTGTTCCTGGTGGTACAAGTAGGTACCAAAGCCAAACTCTGGGGTGATTTCGTTGAAGGCCTTTCCCTTGGAGAACTCATTCAAAATATTCAAGTTGTCACCAAATATTTGGTTCAAAACTTGAAAGTATTGCGACTCCAAGCTTTGAATCTTGGAGACATCTTCTCTCTTGTCGTCGTTGTCAGAGATCTCAGACTCCTTACCAAAGAACAAGTTTTGTAGAGGGCTCTCTTGGGCCAAATTGGATTCCACAACGTTAACCAATCTACGGAAATCACTGTCAAATTCGTTGGAAATAGAAGTGGTGGCGATCTTCTCAATGTTTCTATCAACAAGCAGATTAGGAACTTGGAAGAACTCAAGCAATAGAGGTGAGAACCTCACGAGTGGCTTGCTGGCAGATTGTTCTAAGATGGCAATCTTGGTAACCTTGGTGCCCAGCAAGTACAAGATGGATTCCAAATCGAGTGGAAGAGCTTTGATGTTCACCACAGTATGTGAGGTGGCACGGGACACAGCATTGAAGTAAGAGCCCAACTGAATAAAGGCAATGTCAGTTCTACCAGCCTGCAAATCAAATGGCTTGTAGTGAACCTTGAACTTCCTCAAAAGCTCAACAGCAGTATGGAAGACAATTTCTGGCTGCTCATAAGCTTCTTCACCATCCTTTGGTTCATCAACCTTGAAATCAGCAATGATATCGGCCAATTTCGACTGGTCAACCTGGACTTTCGAGATATCAATACAGGAATCGTAAAAATGGAAGACTGTCTTGGTCTGGTACTCTGCTAGCACTAATGAGAGGTAGGAATGTGCTAGAAAGTCTGCATCAGTGGAGGAAACCAAAATCACAGACCCAAGATCTTTCAATTTGAGCACCGACTGATAGTCAGAGACTTGGACATTAACAACAGCCTTCGTCAACTGCTGCAAATGTGGCAGAGCGTTAATAACCACACTGTCACTGCTAACATAGACAGCCTTTACACCTTCAACATTCAAGTTGACAATGTTATTGAAGGGGTCCTGGTCCTGAATCAGCTCCAAGTCTGCTGGCACTAATGGCACAGCCGATCTGGTTGGCTTCACAGCAATTTTGAAGGCAGCCATAATGAGGGGGAGATTGATCTGTTATAATAGTGGGATTAAGAAAGAAAGAACTCTTTATCTAAACACAACTTCTTCTTCCTCTTAATGCTTTTTATTTCGGTGAGCCGAGGAGGAGGGACACAAGTCTTCACCAATTTCACGTGATCTCATCGCATTTTTTTTCTTAATCAGACCCGATGGAGTTTGGTTTGGCGCAAAATTACGAAATCGTCGCTTCCTATTGGCCGCCGGGGTTTGGGAAGGGATACGGTGTTTGGGTGTTTAAGACGGGCTTTGGAGTTTTTTTTTTTTTTTTTCAAAGCCACACTCTTAAAAAGCCACAGCGAAAAAAGGGAAAAAGGAAAAATTGGTGGCTGGAGGCCTCGCGTTTTTTTTTGAGCTAGTGGTTATGTAGCACTGAAAGAGAAAGTACTTTTAATTTCCAACTTTTGCCTCTTGATGGCGCATTTTAAATTATTTGGGGAGTACCTGGTTTGGTGGTTTAGAGACGAAGATAGATGATTGGGCTTTTTCGCAGGACCACTTTTACGGCGAAACGTTACCAAAGATTTCAGTCGACTCTTTGTCCAGAGATTCAAAAGCTGTCTTTGGCACTGGGACCCAAGAACGAGTTGACGGACTACCAACAGCTCCTCTCTAAGCTCTCCACATTTAAAGGACAAATAGAGAAGTTAGACAACAACCTGACAGTTTTAGATGACGTGTTCAGCAAAGTCAACAAGGATGAATCGCTTGATCTGAATAAGAAGGAGCAGCTGCACAACTTTGTCATCTCAAACTTTGTGGAGCATGACCCATCCCTCTCCACAGTTCACCAGAGACACCTGGACAAACTTGGAGGCAAACTCTCTCTTGAAGCTCTAGCAGAGGTTCTAAAACACAATTCTGGCCGAGTGAACTCTACCTGGGAAGTGTTTACGAAGTACTATAAGGAGCTACGCTTAGCAGAGGTCAAAGAGAAGGATGACTTGCTCAGAATCGTTATTGACAAGTTGCTCAAGGGCGATTCAGCTGACCATCACGAAGATGAACTTTTTAAAGTAAGCGAAGTCTCTTTAGCGAAGGCGTTGATTCTCAGTAAGAATCTAAAGAATGGAACTGACACTGAGCTGAGCTCTGAACTTTTCAGAATCGCACTCGAGTACGAGATTTATCAGCTGATTGGACAGTTACCATTTCATTTGGGATGGTTTCACCATATCCATATGCTCAGCGAGGAGCAACTGGCAAAATTATTTTCGGTTTTACAGATTTCTCATCTACCAGAAGAGGTGATTATCCAGAATGTTGAAGTGTTTGAAAAGCTCGTTGTGAGCTTGTCAGACCCTGAGATTTCTACTGATGACATTTGCAATAACAACAGTGAAAGTCAGGATGTCATCTCTGACCTAATTTCCAACTTGAGAGAGGAATTCACTGACCTGGATATTCAACCACTTGCCAACGAAGGCACTATATATACCAAGGATGCCGTGCTCGATCAGGTCCTCGAGAAGATCCAGCCATTGTTAAAATCAGAGGATCACAGGTTTGACCCACTACGGAGAGCTGTATTAAAAGCTCTAGGGATAAACAAGGGCAATTATCAGTCTTTGAAGACTGACATGCAGAATTTCAATTCAGAGATCCTTCAGGAAAGTGTGGGCGTTGTCTCTGCATATCACTATATCCTTACCCAAGATACAGAACTGTTGAAGAAGGTCACTGAGAGTGTCATAACCCAACCGAGCCTTAACAACATAAGGGCCCTCATTCTAGCTTCTGCATTCAATGACCTTGAAGAATCATTGGCAGTCTACAACAAACACATCAGAACAGCTTCTCGTGATAACAATGAGCACGGAGTCTCTGAAGTGGGACTTCTTACTGAGTCTCTACTTCTGGCTTACCTATCACAACAAGACCGTGAATTTGCCTACTTGATTCATGATGGTACTGTCATGAATAACTTGGTCGAGGGTGAAGTCGCATTGGGAAGATTGAAAAGGTGTTTCAAGAGATATGGTGAAATTGTTGGTGAAGACAAAGAGAGTATTAAACCTCTGCTAAAGTTAGAAGTACTCAAAGCTATCAAGAAATTGATCTAGGTATTAATGTTAATTGCATTCAAGACTAGTAGGGGGTGCGTTCTGTGTTGTGTTTCTTTGATCACTCAATATTTCCACGCATCACTTGTGCGATCATATCTTTGTACATCTTAACCTGAGTTTCAGACTTTATGTATGATGCTAATGGGTTATTGTCAATGTTGAAAGCCTTCAACTCAGAACTATAGTGACTCAAAAACTGAACTAGAGAATTAAAACTCCCATGGATTAAGTTGTTGCTCAAATCAATTGAGGACAACTGTGGAAACTTTTCAACTATAAGGTCAAAGTTCTCATGGGTGAGACCAGAGTTGTTGATTGTCAAAGATGCCAACTTGTCGTTAAAGAGGAGATTGTCATTGTTCTTTTGCAAAGATGCCAAGTTGTAATCCTTCTCGATATAAAGGCTTCTCAAGAACGGGAACTGTCCCGTAACAATTGCATTTCCATCAATAGATAGGCTTCGTAGTTGAATTAGATAATCTTTTCCTTCAAGTTTTATCTTGTGTGAGTTGTGTAAGATCTCCAAACTCTCCAAGTTGTTACATCCACTAAAGTTCAAAGCGGACTCTAGCTTGTTGGAGTTAATTGATAGCTTTTTCAATGAAGCTGCAGTTGCAATGCCTTTAAGAGTCCTGATTCTATTATTGGATAGATTTAAATCAGATAAATATGGGAACTCTGTCTCTTTTAAATCGACTGTTCCGGTCAAATGGTTATTCGAAACGTTCAAGTTTTCAATGTAACGAAGGTCCACCAACTTCTTGATTTTGTTGTTTGATAGGTTTAGAATCTTCAAGTTCGGCAACTTCTTAAAGAAATCCATTCTGGTAATCTTGTTGTCTTTCAAATTTAGGGAAATGAGATACTTGAAGTTTGATATGCTGGTCAAATGTTCACATATTATGTTGTGAGAGAGATTCAATTCTCTGGTTTCCAGAGGGATACCATCAAAGCTGGTGAGCCTATTGGTTATCGCAGTGACACTAGTTAACTCAGGTAAAAATTCCGATAGCCCAATGAGAGATAACAACTTTTGATTTGACAAGTCAATATACTCAATAGTGTCCCAATCTGTGTTCGGTGGTATGACCGTAGTCAAAGCAGAGATCATAGCCTTTTTAGATTCCGAGAAGCTAACGTCAATGTTTCCTATGGAGGTAACCTCACCTGGATTACTCTTGTAGTTGGTTTCAAGTTCTTTTTGGCCATCCTGTGTAGTATTGTAAGTCCATTTTCCTTTCCCTTTATCAAAAACCATGGATAAGTCGCTTGGTGTAATCAATTTCAATGGAACCTTAAATTCAATTGGGTCTTTCAGATCTGATGTCTTTAATAAAGTTGGCCTCAATAACTTTGCATTCTCCAAGGGCGAATCAATGAAGTGATGAGTTGCTGCTTGGAATGAGGTGACTTTCTCAGTGTTTAAAGTTGTTCCAGAGAACTTGATTTTTGGAGTTTCTTGGAAACTGAAGACAGATTTATCAAAGTCACCAGAAGACTCGAGTTGTATGATACTAGCGTTTGGTGGAGACTCTGCTGATTCACTTGTAAACATCTGACCATCATCTGTTCCATAACTGTCTTTGTCATTGCTGTTGATGTTGTACTTCTCCTTCAACCGCTCCCAAGTAACGTTTGGTTCAGAGAAAGAGTTGTCCGGATCGTTCTTGTCAGATATCAGAATAGGCTTTAGCTCGTGTAGGTACTCTGATCTTTTAATGCTGTTCTCCTCAACTCTGGTGGTGAGGGAGTTTGGCCTTTTATTACTCGATCCCTTTTCAATGTACAGCTTGACCTTCATGAAATCAGCCAGCGGAGCATCACCACCTTCCAGCGTCTTGTGGATAACCGTACCATCCTGTTCATCCCATTCAACTTCATTATTTGACTCATCAGCATCCGAACTCTTGAAATCGTTATTGACAAGCAGTAGTGGGATCTGCAGATGGTTTTTAGATACACGATGAATCTTAGACCCCCCGTTCTTAGCCGTTGTTGCGTTCTCCAAATGGAAATGCTCAAGCTTCTCCCGTATGTTTTTCGTCGGAGATTCTGTGCTGGCACTCATACCAACAGCACTCATACCGGCAGCACTGAAACACCAAAGATGACTTCACAGGAGGTTTCTGTTTTCTTTGTGGTCTTTGTGGTCTTTATTTTTGTTTTTGTTTTTGTTTTGTTTGTTTTTGTTTACCTTATGGTATGGACACACAAACATCCGGACACCATATCATATATCTGTGTGCGGATTTAAGAAACTTTCTAAAACTCTCTTCGGTCTTTAAACAGAGCGAGAGAGAAAGAGAGAAAGAGAGAGAAAGCGAAACAGAGAATACAGATGTCCAATAAGGTGCTTTGTCTACATGGCTTCCTTCAGAATGGGAAGATCTTTAGTGAGAAATCTTCTGGACTCAGAAAGCTGCTTAAGAAAAGTGGTCTTCAGCTCGACTACATTGATGGTCCAGTGGTTCTGGCTCAAAAGGACCTGCCCTTTGAGATTGAAGACAGCAAGTGGGATGAGATTGTGAATGCTGAGTTGAATAAGGCTTGGTTTTACCACGACAGTGTCTCCAAGAATCTTGACATTGAGCAGGCCTTAAACACTGTTGCTCAGCATATTGAAGAGAATGGACCATATATTGGTATCATCGGGTTTTCCCAAGGTGCCGCGATCTCCACCATCGTTGCCAACCTCATCAAAAGTAAGTTCGGCAAAGATTACTTCAAATTTGCTGTGCATGTATCCGGCTACACTTTCACCGAACCAAGGGACCCATCAAACCCAGAAGATCTAGTCATCACTGACAAGTACAAAACCCATTTTACTCCACCCTTATGTGACCCTGACTACAAAACCAAGAGTTTGATTATCTATGGGGAGAATGACAGCTCTGTACCAGGAAAGAGATCTGAATACCTTGCCGGCTTGTATCCAGATGAGTTAAAGACCGTCTACAAACACGATGGTGGACACTTCGTTCCAAACAAAAAAGAATTCCTTAAACCAATAGTCGAGGAGATTGAATCGATCATTGCCTAAGTGCTATATAAACACACACACACACCTTACTTAGATACATAGTATAGAAAATAGAATACAAATTCGCCCCCGGGAAGTTCAATGTCACGTGCACCCGGGTAAGTCAGGGAAAGCGCACCCGAGTTAGTTTTCTGGAGGACACGAGAAAAAAAATGTAAAGACGAAGAACAACACAACAAAACAAAAAACAAAATTCAAACCCCACACAAAAAGCCAAACATTTCATCATCAACCAAGGAGAATGAACTTTGCGAAACTGGATGAGGCCCATGAGCATAGGCTGAACTCCAGGAGGGGTTCCAGAAACTCATTAGGTGATTTACAGATTGGTGTGAGTTACAAGCAAAATGAGAGTGAGGAGGTTCATTCGATTGAGGTGAAGAGCGAGAGCAACGACGACGAAGGAGGAACAACGAAGAAAAAGATCAGCGCAAGTATAGCGGCGGCGACGCCATCACACCTGGATTCTTATACAGACGAAGACGCTCCGCTGAATGGTACTAATGAGGCCAAAAAACCTACAAGGTTCCAGAATTTCAAGTATGTCCTGGTCAAGTACGTCAAGTTCATTGGTCCTGGCCTCATGGTGAGTATCAGTTTTATAGATCCGGGAAATTACTCAACTGCAGTGGCTGCTGGATCTGCACTCAAGTACAAACTGCTCTTTGTGGTGCTTTTTTCCAACATTTTGGCCGCTTTCTTTCAAATTCTTGCTGCAAAACTGGGGGCTGTCACTGGCCTAGACCTCAGTTCCAACTGCCGGAAGCACTTGCCTAAGTACCTGAACGTTTTGGTCTACATCATTGCAGAAATAGCTATCATAGCCACAGATATCACAGACTTGATTGGTTGTGCTATTGCATTGAACATTCTTCTTGACATTCCACTAGTGGTTGGTGTGCTGTTAACAGTGATTGACGTGTTGTTTGTATTAATGGCCTACAGGCCAGGCTCCGACCTCAAATTCATCAGATTGTTTGAGGCCTTTGTGGGCTCTTTTATGATTTTGACTGTGATTTGCTTTAGTTGCCTGCTTTTCAAAGTCCACATCCCAGACAAGTTGGAGGTCTTCAAGGGGTTTTTACCCTCGAACGATTTGTTCAAAGGTGATGGACTGATGTTGTCAATGGCAATCTGTGGTGCCAGTATCATGCCCCACTCTCTATTCCTGGGATCTGGGGTGGTTCAAGCAAGATTGAAAGATTTTGATATCAAGCATGGCAACTACAAGCCAAGTAGCGATGAGGATGTCAACAGCTTGCAATCTGATTACAGACCCTCTATATCCTCTATCAGAGATACAATGAACTACACCATTGCAGAGCTTTTATTCTCGCTGTTCACTGTTGCTCTCTTTGTCAACTCTGCCATCTTGATTGTTGCTGGATCCACTTTGTTTGGTCAGCCAGAGGCACACGATGCGGATTTATTTTCCATCCACCAGCTACTCACTGAGAACCTATCCAAATTTGCCGGTTTGATCTTTGTGTTGGCTTTGTTATTCTCTGGTGAATCTGCTGCCTTCACAACTACAATTGCTGGTCAAATTGTCAGTGAGGGGCACCTGCATTGGAGTGTGACACCAACAATCCGCCGTACGATTACAAGATGCATCGCTATTGTTCCCTGTATCCTGCTGGTTCTGATATCAGGGAGAAGCGGATTGTCATCGGCATTGAATGCGTCCCAGGTTATTTTGTCACTACTACTTCCATTTGTGTCTGCTCCATTGCTCTACTTTACAGCCAGTTCAAAAATCATGAGCGTTAGAGACGATAACATCTGTCATGAGAGTAGCGAGGGTGGTCATGAAATGTCGCTCCTGAACAATGAAAGTTCACCTGACACTGACACACCGAGGGATGATTCTGATTTAGGAGACATTGAAGGGAGTGTGGGCTATTTGGACATGAGTAACTCCAAATTCACCAATGTTATAGCAGTTATAACGTGGAGTTTGATCACTGGCTTGAATTTTTTCTTGATCTGGAACGTTGCAATGGGGAATCAGGTTTGATTGCATATATATTCTTTTGTTTTGGAGGGTTGTTACATAAACTATTATTGTCTTGTTTTGTTTAATTAAATGCATGTTTTAGATATATATATATATATATGTATCTCATAATGACCCCAATGATCCATCATCCCTGTCTGCCTCTAGAGTCTTTCATAGATTGAACAGGTGTGGACACAAGAGAGTCTTCTTTTATTAGTGGATGATAATTCTGATAGCGTAGGGTGGTGGTGCTACGTTCTGATTCCGTCTCTGGACTCCAAGAACTCAAGGTACCGCTTTTTAGTCCACTTCCGAGCCCTCTTACCCCAGATGATCATTGGTACTGCCAGCATCATAACCACAAAGTTGATCACAGCCAATGCAATGTAGGTGTTTTCCGTACCGGAAGCATCAAGCCACAACGAACAGGTAAATGTGAAAATGCAACTGATGGTGTTGTTCATCATGGCGACACACGCCATTGACTCCAACACCAATTCCGAGCCTTCCATAACGTAGCTCAGGGCAATATCACCTGCTGACCCATATGCGAATCCCACAAATGACAGACCAACGTACATGACGGGTCTACCCAGCATTCTATCAGCACCAATGCCAAACATCAACAGACCCGCAGAGCCCACAATCGCAGTGATAATGGCAAAGTAGAGTCTGAACTCAGCCTCAACAACACCATTGTTTCTTCTGGCCATCCAGAGAACAACATGGTCAGACAAGACACCGGCATAGATACAGCCAACAATGGCTCCACCAAGAGTGGGGATGTTCATAATAGCAACACCAACGTTGGAGTAATTGTATGGCTCATCGTAGAAGAACGTATCCATGGTTGTCAAGTAGAACGAGAGGAACGCATTCTGGGTACCCCAGAACAGTCCAGAGAGAATGATACCGGGGAACATAAACATCTTCAAGTTGATGACAATGTGTTTCCAGTATTGCTTGAAACCAGTGCCCTTTAAGTACGACGCAGGGGTGATCAGAGCAACGCGTTTCCAATACCCATTTGGTGCAACCTGTGAGCCGTCAATGAGCCCTTCCCCCGTTACTTCCTTGTGCTCACCGTTTGAAAACTCCTCCTCCTCCTCCTCCTCCTCATTGACGGGTAAGGATCTGGATGACTCTGCTTGTTTTTCATCTCGACTGCAACTCAGGGCAGAAAAGGAGTCATTATCATTATCAACAGCCTCAAATGTCTGCTTGGAGTTCAACGGGGTTATGTACATATTTCTCTCAAAATAAGTCTCTTCAGTGAGAAAGATGATGAACAAGATGGCTGGCACTGAGATGATGGCACCAATCCAGCCAACCCATCTGAAACTGAGTCTATTGGATATGAAATTGCCAATAAGGGGAGCCAAGTAGGTACCTATAGAAGTGGCCAGGATATAACCAGTCAAGACAGAACCCAGCTGATGCTGGTAAAAAATGTCAGCTAGTGACTGCTGGACGGCAGCTTCAGCACATGCCTCACTGATACCAACGAAGAGCTGCGACCAGATTGTGTCAGAGGTGCTTTTAGAGAAACCAAACCAGATATTCCCGATAAGACCAAACGTTAACGAGATAACATATGGCAGCTTTCTACCGTAGAGGTAGGAAAGTGGTGCTAGAAACAAAGTTCCATAACCAATACCTAGGAACAGGACACCAGCACCAGTGTTCATCGCATCATAAGTGATGCCGTAGTAGCCGTTTAGAGAGTCTTGCGCAGAGCCAGCACAGTTTGAAGTAGCTGCAGTAAAGGCAGTGACGAACAGCATGGTGAGCGCATGCGCATATTTTCTATTCTTGCTCCAATTCAATGGATCGTTGACATTGTCACTAGGCTGTGGGATCAGGATGATATCGTTAGGCCCCTTTTTCAAGGTATTCTTGTAAACTGAGCCATCCTTCAAATTGACAGAAGCGTAGAGATGTGATGTGCCTGGAATGAAGTCAGGGTGATGCTTGTTGGTGTACTGGTCCATTAAAGGTCACACGATACAAAATGAACTTCAAGTGATGATGATGTAGCAGCAGCAGTAGCAGTAGCAGTAAGAGCTTAGACGAAGAAGATTCCTTTTTGGGACCGGTAGTAGCTCAGCTCTCTCAGTGACTTGCTCTTTTTTGTTTTAATTTTTTTTAATTCTATTTTCTAGGTCTGTTGGTATTTCTGATAAGAGAGAAGATTGGTGGTGCATTAGGTATTAATCCCGAAAAAGTTTTTTTTTTCCCACTTTTCTTTTTATTTTTTTTTTGTCTTGGCTTTGGAAATTTTTTCTAAAGTTCTCGAAGACTCATCGGGGCATAATTGTAGAGACCCACGACACATAAAAACTGATATACGGAACCAATATTCACATACGAAACAAGTATTCAATAGCAAACAAAAAAAAATATACAAAAAAAACGTGCGACAAACTAATAAAAACCAAAAAAAGATACACACAACACAATACAACAACAGTCTCACTTTACTAAAAGTTGCTGAAGTCTTTAACAAAACCTGCTCTATTTAGTTCACTAATCTCATCCCTCAGTTCCTCATCCTGCGAGGTCTGTAACACATCAAACACAACATTTAGGTCGCCATGAGACAAGTAGAGATTCTTCACTTTGTCGACAAGCTGAGGACTGTACTTCTTCTCCAAGAAAGGCTTGTGAGTCTTGTGACTAAACTTGATGGTCAGATCCTTGGTAGAAACATCGTAGCTCAAATAAATCAAAGACTGACATTCTTCGGTTTTCAGATTTCCTGGATTAGCAGCCAGGTCTTGTGATAGTGATGGATTCGTCTTTTGCACTGTCGTCGTCGTCGTAGTGGTGGTGGTGTTGGAGGAGGAGGAGGAGGAGGAGGAGGAGTCAATGCCAACGTCTTGCTTGCACTTGTACAGCAGCTTGATGAACTTTGAAGTTGGTTTGCAGGATAATGACTTGTAAAACTTGAAGGTGGAGGCCTCGATAATTGGGTTGATGAACTTGATGATCAGTTCTTCTGAGATCAAGTCCAGGTTGTTGTTGGTGTCAAATCCCTCCTGATAATCGGAAATCTCTTCATCTTGACCAAATCTCTTGGTCAATACAATGTTCTTCAAATCGGTAATCTTGCCCAGATTAACTCTGGTCAAAAAGGCATCGAAATCATCAAACACGGCGTTTCCAGTGTCCAATGGGTTCTCAATACAGTTTGCGCACAATTGGTAACTACCATTGTCTTGGATATCACGAGTGGCACCACAGTACAGACACACATGCTGGTCCAACTCATCATCATTGGTTGTTGTCGCAGTGGCCACTGCGACATTCTCCAAGGCTGCACTCAATTGCTCGTTAGCCTCAGCATTCTTCAAGGCAGCAAACAAGTTGTTATTATCCTCCGAGTCGTCCTTGTTTGCAAGACTTTCAGTTTGGGCGATAGCGTCAAGGGCCTCTTGAGTCAACAGTTTTGGGTCTTGGTGGCCATCTTGTTTCAAGAGCAACTCATCAATAGGAATTTCCCGTTCATCAACCTTCTGTTTAGAAATAGCATGTTGTGCTTGAGCAGCAGCCTGGGCAGCAGCCTGTGCCTGTTGTTGAGCTTGGTGCTGCTGCTGAGCTTGGTGCTGCTGCAAGATGCGCTGTTGGACATCATGCTGTGATTGCTGGTGCTGGTTCTGTTGTTGTTGCTGGTGCTGGTGCTGTTGTTGTTGTTGTTGTTGTTGGTAGGTGATCGGTGCCAGTACAGGAGGGGTCATATGGTCGTACTGGTGTTGCTGCTGGAGAGGCAATTGGGTAGCACGAGTGACTTGGTTAGCCAGGTTGATGATGCTTTGGTCAACTTGGTACTGAGGCTGCTGCTTCACCATACCTTCTGCAATCTGCACCTGGGCCTGAACCTCTCTGCCAGTCATCTCAAGCTTCTTGAGTCTTTTCTTCTTGCGCTCAATTTCTCTACACGGTTTGCATGTTCTGTAACGTGCAGTCTCCAAGGGTTCATCTTGTGGTCTCCTCTTTTTGCAGCGGCGACAGACAGGTCTTTCATCAGTCATTTTGACAAATTCCGCGAAACGGGGGCGGCGTTGAGTTTAGAGAGGGCAAAAAACCAAAGGGTGAGTGAGGGAAGAAGGGGGAAAACTTTTTCGCGGAAAAAACAAAAAAAAAAAAAAATCGCGATGTTAACGAAAATTACCCAATCGAGATTACCTCGGAAATGGCGACCGGAATTTAGAAAAACAAAAAAACAAACGATTGATTTCGCCCAGGATCGAACTGGGGACGTTCTGCGTGTTAAGCAGATGCCATGACCAACTAGACCACGAAACCAAATTTGTTGTCAGAATTTAGTCTTTTGTAGTTGTATTTCGGCACTCTGCAAGACATCAAAAGAAAAGCCCCTTCAATATTACTTTAGAAGATTGTCATTGGATTGGATTCGACATACGGCTCCTTTTCCTGGAAGCAATTATAACCATATGTAATACACAAACAAATCAAGCCCGGCCCAGCCCTAAGCTAAAAAAACAAAAACAAAAACCACACACAGAAACTTCTGCCCCTATCGATTTCCGAGAGCGGGTAACCATATACATTTTTCGCCTATAAAATGAGAAAAAAAAATGAAACAAAGATTCTTCCTCTTCCCTCTTCTTCCTCTTCCACTTCTCCCTTCTTAAAAAAACGAACAAACAGAGAAAGAGAGGGAAGCAAAAAATTTAAAAGGGTAAGTTTTCAATCAGAAAAAGAATCTAGTTCGGTGTTCAAAAGTTGTAAATCCATTAAGTTCATTTGTTATTTTCTTTGATCTGACGAGAAAAATTGCTGTGCACCAGTCCGATTCTGGAAAAGTACTCCCAGATACCATGAGGCATTAAGTATACCCAAATTTCTGATCATTGAATAATAATAACAATAATGAACATGAACGAAATGAACAGTGATTTTTTCCACGTTTGAATGACTAGTATGAAATTGAGTCTTTTATACTAACTTGTTTTTATAATAGCACAGAACCCGAAATTCGGCTCTCCCTTTTTATTATCTGAATCAATATTCCTTCATAATCCTCGGCAGTAGTCCTCCTCCTCATATCACAATCAACACAACCAATCAACACAACCGCTTTCTTTTAATTTGTTCGCATTGTTTTTTCTTCTTCCCTTCGCCCATGATCGTTTTTTTTTTTTTTTTTTTTTTTTTGTTATTTTTAATAAAAATCGTTACACAAAGAGACAATGGCCAATATATAAAATAGCCGCGCACCACCACCACCACCACCAAATTACCACCAACTGCTAACCGCCGTCACGATCATACCACTCGTTGATTCTACTTGAGCTGTATTGGACTGTACAGTTCCCTCTCTCTCTCTCTACGCATCCACCTTCTCCGCTGTTGGGATCTTGCAGTATAGGTGGTCAGCTTCACCATGTTTCCAAGATCTGACTCCAAGAAGAAGTATGAGAACTTTGACGATGAGGCGCTTCTTCCTAGAAGCTCATCAACCGTTTCCAGGAAGAGGTCTTTGGTAAGACCAGAGAGAAACGATCTGAATAACCCAGATAATCCACACTACTACTATGCGCAGGTCGCCTCCCAACAACAAGATCGGGTCACTGTCCACCCCTCTTCCACTGGGATTGATCCCACAGCAAACAGCAATAGCAACAACAACAACAACAACAACAAAAGCAGCAGCAGCAGCAGCGGTAACCAGCCATATGGAAAACCATCAACAGTAGCAGCAGAAGACAATGAAGGTGATATTCCACTGGAGGATCTTTTACCAATACGCGATACAAAAACGGGCTCTGCTGGCGTTGGTGCATACCAAGAGGGTAGAACAATTTATGGCCTAAATGACGAATACACCCCTTTCAATCAATATAAACACTCTGGCGCTGGTACCACTGCCCATACTCGCAGTTCGAAAAAAAGTGGCAGTGCCAAAACCACAACTAACGAACCTGATAACAACCTATCATTGTGGCAACTTTACTGCTATGTGATTACCTTCTGGGCACCAGGGTCACTGTTGAAGCTATTTGGAATGCCCAAGAAAGAGAGACAATTTGCATGGAGAGAAAAGTGTGCCTTGATATCCATTATCCTCTATATTGGTACCTTTGTTGCCTTTATCACCTTTGGCTTCACACGAACTGTTTGTGGACATCCTATTGCCCGAATGAGAAACAATAAGATCAGTACTGGTTACTTGATCATCAACGGTGAGGCATTTGACTTGACTTCCTCATCACATCCAGGAGCGCCTGGTATTCCTGCAGGGTCCAATATCCTATACCCTCCTACAGATGCTGGTGGGAAGGATGCTTCCTTTTTGTTCCAGAATGTCAATGGTAATTGCAAGGGTCTTATAACACCTAGGGATAACTGCACTATTCCCTATGATGGCGAAAATCTTGCATGGTATATGCCATGCAAGTTGTTTGCCCAAGATGGCTCCACACAGCCTAACTTTAAGCCATCAATGTTTTATGAAGGATGGGGGTGTCACACATCTGAAACTGCTAGAGAAGCTTACTATGGTCTATCAGCTAATGGTGTCGTTTACTTTACTTGGGATGACATCAAAAACTCGTCAAGAAACTTAGTGGTCTATTCAGGGAACGTTTTGGACTTGGATTTGATAGACTGGATCCAGTCTTCTGATTTGGACTATCCTCCTTTATTTGACGAACTTAAATCGGCGCATATGGGGGGATATGACATTTCCATCATGCTAGCCAACGACAATGAAAGAAGGGCGGCAAAGTGTTTGTCAGAGATTGTGAAAGTTGGTTCCATTGACTCTGATACCATCGGCTGTATTGCTTCCAAGGTGGTGCTTTACCTCTCTTTGGTTTTCATTTTATCCATTGTTATTTCCAAGTTTTCCATCGCATGCTACTTCAAGTGGTTTGTTGCTCCAAATCAAGGTGCAGACCATTTGAATGTCACGGAGATGAATAAGAGAGATAATGAACGTGAAGATTGGGCTGAGATCAATACACCACCTATGACCAGTTCTTCCAGTGACAAACGTGCCTCAAGGTTTGACTTTTTGAAAAGCTCCCGAATGTCCTTGAACCAACTGGATGAGTACAACAGTTACTCTATACCAACTGTTACATATGATAAACGTGGTAATGAAATGACGACTGTTTCTCTTCAGAATTCAAAAAGAATGGAAGCTAAATCAAAAAGCCACTCCAGACCTGTTTCCAATGTTGGTGCTTTGACTCCATTTGGTTCGAGAAATCCATCTGTTTCTAACCTTGCTGCGATGCATGAAGTTTCCAATTTGGATCCAGACCTCATCCATCCTCGTGTCATTCCTCAGCCTCCTAATCATTACATGCCATTCGGTTACCCATTAGCGCACGCCTTTAACATGGTCACATGTTACTCTGAAGATGAAGAAGCTCTTAGAAGCACTTTGGACTCTATTGCAACAGCTGATTATCCAAATTCTCATAGATTGATTGTTATCATTTGTGATGGATTGATTAAAGGGTCCGGGAATGATCAAACAACCCCTGATATTGCACTATCGATGATGACTGATTTCAGTGTTCCAAAGGAAGAGGTAAAAGCCTTTTCATATGTTGCTGTCGCTCAAGGAAGCAAGAGACACAACATGGCTAAAGTGTACTCTGGATTCTACAAATACGATGGTACCATTATTCCAGTTGAAAATCAGAAGAGAATCCCAGTTGTGTGTATCGTTAAATGTGGTACCCCAAATGAAGCCAATTCTGCCAAGCCAGGAAACAGAGGTAAACGTGATTCTCAGATTATTCTCATGTCTTTCTTGCAAAAAGTCACCTTTGACGAAAGAATGACTGAGCTGGAATATGTGATTTTGTTAAACATTTGGAGAGTCACAGGTCTTCTTGCTGATTTTTATGAAATTATTTTGATGGTTGATGCTGATACAAAGATTTACCCTGATTCTTTGACTCATATGATTGGTGCGATGGTTAAAGACCCTGATGTTATGGGGTTGTGCGGTGAAACTAAGATCTCTAACAAGACCCAGTCCTGGGTGACTGCGATCCAGGTGTTTGAGTATTTCATTTCTCATCATCAAGCGAAGGCATTCGAGTCCGTTTTTGGGAATGTTACCTGTTTGCCTGGTTGCTTCTGTATGTACAGAATAAAGGCACCAAAGTCTACAGATGGCCATTGGGTCCCAATTTTGGCAAATCCAGACATTGTTGAAAGATATTCAGATAACGTTGTTGACACTTTACACAAGAAGAACTTATTGTTGCTAGGTGAGGACCGTTTTTTATCCACATTGATGTTGAAGACATTTCCAAAGAGAAAGCAGATTTTTGTATCTAAGGCTGCCTGCAAAACGGTAGTTCCAGATAAGTTCAAAGTTTTGCTATCCCAGAGAAGAAGATGGATTAATTCCACGGTGCACAACTTGATGGAATTGGCCCTTGTTAAAGATTTATGTGGTACGTTCTGTTTCTCAATGCAGTTTGTTATCGGAATAGAGTTGATTGGAACTTTGGTGTTGCCTGCCGCCATTTGTTTTACTGTTTATGTCATTGTGGTTGCAATTGTTTCTACTCCAACTCCAATTATGGCCTTGGTCTTATTGGCTATTATTTTGGGTGTTCCTGGTTTGCTAATTGTTGTTACTGCGTCCCGCTGGTCTTACATTATATGGATGTTCATCTACTTGTTGGCTTTACCAATTTGGAACTTTGTCTTGCCAGCTTACGCCTACTGGAAATTTGACGACTTCAGTTGGGGTGGAACAAGAACTATTTCAGGTGGTGCTGATAGCGGACACGATGATGTAAAAGGTCAGTTTGATCACTCCAAGATTAAGATGAGAAGATGGCGTGACTTTGAGAGAGAACGCCAGCAGCAATCGCATGGATTGGAGGTTCCTCAGAACACATGGGATCCATCTCAGCAACAAGTGGATGATGAGTACAACTTTGTTGACAATGATTACAACCAGCAACGATTCTGATGCTTATAATATTCTTGGTTGTTGACATATTTAGTTCATTTATACTTATTTATTTTTAATACAGTTTATTAAACAAGTCCCTCGTAACAGTGATGAGGGAACACAATCTGGTCTTCAGCTTGTTAATTTGTAAAACTCAGCAGTGATCTTGGTAAGAATCTCCTGGGAATCCTTTAGTTGACGGCCCATAAATTGTTGATTGTCCAAAATGAATGGGAAAACAGAAAACAATTGTGCATAAGAGGAGTCCACGTTTTCTGAGTCAACTTGTTCTAATAATTGAAGAAGATTTTTCAAGAGAACCAATAATTCCTTCTTTTGAATGCTTGGTAGTGGTTGATTGTTAACTAATCTCTGTTGATCGCAGTATCGTCTAATTATCAAAATCAAACGACAGAGGAGATAAGGGAGAGCAATTTCAACCAACCTCGAAGAACAATACGACAAGGCGGTCCCGCAGTTGTGAACACTGGATAACTCAAAAAGATCACAAAGACACACCAGTCTAAAGTCTTGCTGAGAAAATGGGCGCACAGGCTCTGTGGAGTAGCCATCAAGTTTCAACGTAAGAAGAAACTCTGTCAGCTCAAAGGGAGAAGAGTACTTATCAAACAGATAGTTTTCTAGACCGTTGTTGTCGTAAAGGAAAGAAGACTTCCAAAGGGAAGACACAAACCTCTCAATGCATGAATTGTCCAAAGACTCTTCATCTAGGTTGGACAATATTGAGCCTTTCAACGATTGATACACTCCAAGGTTGAATTCAGCATCACGATTCTGGTTGGAATCGGGGAGAGAAAGAGTTACCAATTCAATGACTAACAACCACAATTCATGTGAATGGTGGTCCGTACTCAACATATTGATAAATCTGGGCAGAATTGAAACAATCAGCGACATCGATTTCTGCCATATCCCAGAATTTAGAATATCATTTTGGTGATCCACATCATCAGAAGCAGCGTGACTGGAGGTTGACTTAATTGAGTCCAGAAGATTTCTCAAAACTTTTTGAAGCACACCCTTATCAATCAGCGAACGGTAGTCAATGATTGTTCCCAAGAAACTCTCCAAAATATCAATAGCCCTCAATGATGCAGCAATGAAGCTGGGGATCTTTTTCTTGTTTGCACTTTGTAGTTTTTTCAGAATTCGGGATCTCGTTTGGAATGGAAGCAATACCAAGTTAGAAAGATGTAGTATGACAACATCCTCTATACCTTCATCAATCTTAATGTAGCCTAAAGCTTCAAGAACCACGGCCTGCAACGTTGTAGGAGAGGTGATGTCAGATGAATGATCTGGCAAGAATGGGAACCTGATAGCATTGTTGAAAATGGTTAGAGACATGTCCACCTTAGACGGCGGTAAATCAGAAGATTGGTTCAATTTCTCAAATCCCCGGATTAGTTCAACCAAACTTGTTTGGTACGCATCGGCTTCAGCCAAAGCCACATACTTCACCTTCTGGGAAGACCAAAACTCAAAAAAAATCACATGCAGTTCATGAGGAATGCCCTCGCTGAATGAATTCAAGATCTGGTTGAACGAAGAGTACACATTCTTTGTGATTTCAATGGATCCTTGGGAAATCAATCTTTCATAGAAGCTGATAAGAGTCTCCCATAGGAGCTCATAATCATTGAAGGAAAGGAAAAAGTTAGTGTATAGATCATTCACCCCTTTCAAAACAACCAGAATACTATTATTAAAAGCCTTGTTAACCTCATAATCATCAGATTTATGCTTCTCAAAATCACTATCCAATAGTTCCCGCACGAGGATATTGAACGTCCTTCTCCAGTTGATGTGTGAACCATGTGAGTCAACAATTCGGAAGAACGTCTGGATCGCAACGTTTCTCACCTCTATCCGTTCGTCATTTGATACCTTGACTAGGCAATTCAATAGATAAATCCACAGTCCATTCAGATCACCCTCCTCTGTAGAATTAATTATTTGCTTGAGTTCGTCCATGGTATTTATTTCCAAATCAAAACTGCTGTTCACACTTTGCAAAGACAGTTCCTTGTACAAGTCAGATAACTGCCAGTAAAAACTCACCGCCGAGAATGATATGTTAATGTCAATCCGTTGTAGAACAAAATCCTCCAAGACATCAACAATTAGCATCGTGGCTTTCAAGGGCTTCACAGACTGAAGAAAGTCATTCAGCACTAGTTGCAATATTCCAAAACTTGATTTCAAAAGTTTTCTTGAAGGGTCCGACTTTGCTGGGATGTTGCTGGTAAAGGAGCCCAATAAACTCAACGGGATCCTTATAATTGTCAAAATCTCCATCCATGAAGACACAAAGAATGTACCAAATCTATCCAAGAGATCAAATAGTGTAGAAAGGAGTGTAAGTGATATATCAATATGAACAGATGATGGCTCTATGCCTGTTTCCTTCAGAGTGTCAGCTAACACCAACAAAGATTTGAATAGTCGCTGTTCCAAACTAGACACAGTGGTTGGATCATTGTTCTTATTGAACCCAACCCTGGCAGATTCTTTGATAAAAGACGTAAACTTCAGACACGCATTTGACCTGACTTCGTCATTCTCATAGACAGTCTTCGTTGAAACAATGATGTCAATCAAAAACTCAGTCACCATCTCCCAAAATTGGTACTCGTTATTATCGTTGAAAATGAATCTTTGAGCATTTATACCAGAAATCTCGCAAACCTTATTTGAAAAGAACTCTCTATTGTAGGGGCAAATGTTTAACTCATTGTTAAATAATGGATCATTGGCATCAACATGTTCAGCTAGGGTTAGTCTTGAAAGTCCAATAATCTGTTCCATAACCTCTTTAAAAGCTGTATCATCGAAAAGCTTGGTGCTTTCATTGAGCTTTGAGAGTGATGTGTCAACTGATCTTAAATCTGACTGTGATAAATCAGGCTTTTGAGGGATCTCTTTAAAGTAGAGATATCTTGAAGGTCCGTTCACAAAGTAGTCAAACCATTGCATGGTGATAAATATAAACTTCCAAGACTTACCCAAAATGGGGCCGAGTGATACACTCAAAGATATCAATGCTCGGAAGCAAATAACGTGTCTGGGATTTAGTGTGCGAGTATGAAACTTACTTTCTGATTGGTTTTCCAGAGCCGGCTGCGATACAGTAAACTGCTCAACGATAAATTCCCCGAGAGAGTTATTTCTGGACTGTGGAATCTTCCTTGTGGTATTGCTCACCGTTGAAATGGAAAAGATCAATAAAAGTGAATCTCTCTCGCGGGTCATGCCCAGTATTCCAGATGAGTGACAAAGTTTCTGCAGAGATCTCACCAGGATATGAAACAAGTCATTGCTGAGACAAGAGTATAGAAACTCATTCCCAATGCTCACAACCGACTCGACAGTTGAGTGTATTATTGCCTTCAAAACCAAGAAACCAGCATTGTTTTGCTTTTCAGGAGACAGGTCGGATAGAAAGGAGAATGTATTGGTTTCATCTGCCTTTGATAATTTCAAAACGTACTTCCCCAGTCCTTCACCAAATGAAACAATGCAATAAAGTATCAAAAGAGTTGGATATGTTTCGGGAACAAGCGGAGCATCAGTCTTGTCCAATAGTTCAAGGTATGGTACTGCTAGTGAAGAGTTCTCCTGTGTGATTGCCCTCTCAGCAGGTTCAGGGGGGTTAACAATTTCAGCTGGGGAGAGAAATTTCTGGAAGGAGTGACCTTTGATTAGTTTTGCGCAGACTTGAAGAAAATCTTTAATAACGTCCTTCTTTTCTTGGTCATGGTCGTAGGTTTCGAAAAGCAACTTCACCAACTCAAAATCTTGGAATATGCCATGAAACACCTCCAAAGATAGTGTTTTCTTCCATTGGGGTAAGTTTGAGTCATTGCTCAAGACATGAGTTATTAAAGATAGGATCACTTCTATCTCAATTTCCATAACGCTCACCTGAGATTTCACCAAGAGCAGAATAATTCTAGTCACTCTCACCACAACGTTGAAATCCTTAAGATTGGAGAATGACCTCAGTAATAGTGGTGTCACCCTTGTTCTCAGCAAGAACGACAACTCGGTGTGTGTCCAGAATAACTTCTTGTAGTTTGTCAAAACAGTTTCTAGCAGTTCAAAGCCTAAAGGTTCAGATATGGACCCAAACTGCAAGAATAGTGGCTTCTTGTGCTCAATTAGAGAACAAGTATCCCTAAACACTCTGAAGCAGTCGTATGCATTGGCACTGATTTGAATCACCACGCCTTCATCGACTTCAACTGATTCTGTCAGCTCCGGCTCTGCAGCTGCCACCCGCTTTTTATCTTCCTCGCTGATTTTATCAAACAGGGCAAGCATGACCTGTTGTTCTGTTGCAGCGGCGGTGTTGACCACCATAGGAGTCTTGTTATACGATTGCAAAACGGAGCAAATCATAAGCGCCTTGGC
Source organism: Barnettozyma hawaiiensis (assembly GCA_003706665.2). Classification (NCBI taxonomy): domain Eukaryota; kingdom Fungi; phylum Ascomycota; class Saccharomycetes; order Phaffomycetales; family Phaffomycetaceae; genus Barnettozyma; species Barnettozyma hawaiiensis. The sequence goes on along the minus strand of PPLY02000029.1, from coordinate 89,421 downwards.
CACAAGGTCGCCTTTAATATGTTGGGAATAGCATTGGAAGAAAGTGGGCAGTATCTGCAGGACACGCAGCTGGATATCAATGGCTAGGTGCGTTGCTTCCATCAGCGCGTCTACGAGCGCATCGAGTTGGCTGACAGGGATGGATCTGTACTGTATCAGTTTGTGCAGTGCCTGGATTGCAAATGTGCTGAATTTGGCATTGCGCGAGGCACAAGAGAGCAGGAACGGCGCAACGAATTCGTCGTCCTGCGAGAGGCTCTCAAGGAACACACTCTCGCTGGTGGATGGTTTGTAGCTCTTGAGAACAGCCAGCGATCTTTCAGACGCCTGGAAATATGTGTTAGCATTGCCTGGCCTTGTAAATATATAACGAAATCGGTTTGTATCTATCTATTCACTCACCTGCTTGATCTCCGAGTTGCGCCGCTTAGACTCTGTAATCAAGCTCACCAGCTCATTCGAGAGTTGATTGACTAGCGACATCCTCCCACACACAAAAACAGTGAACTGGAATTGAAATTGAGGGCGTGGTGGTGGCGGCTAAAGGAAACAAAGCAAAGCTTTTGTGGGTTTTTGTGTGTTAACATTACGTAATAACTGTTAACTGTTGTTGTCATTATGTAATCGATATATATGCCATATATAATCAGCTCCGAGAGCTGGATGCGGTGTGTTCTTCGTTGTCAGAGTCGCACACCACCTCTTTATTTGAGTACACAAAGACGTCCTTCTTCGTGTTCTTTCTTCTGCTGTTACTTTCCTGTGCCTCAGTGGACACCGAGACGGACCGGGGCACGGCAAGACCGTATGCTATAACCTGATCAGTAAAGTACCAAAATGCACTGGATGTCTGTGTGAGTGTATCCTTCAGCTTTCTTCCCAGCTGTCTCGAAGCTGCTCTTGTTCCTGTTTCGTTATTATCTTCGTTATCGTCATGATTGCTGCCATCGTCATTATTCTCATCGTCATTGTTGTTGTTGTGCTGGTCAAACTCCACATGCTGTTCATCCATCGTATTGTCAATCACCTCGTATCTCATTATATCGTGGTACTCATCCTCGTATACCGGCCTTCCTAGGACACCTTCAGTTTGGTCATGCCGTATCAGTACATGGACTCTGTTGATCCATTCCCAAGGGACAACTGTCGCCGAGACGTAGATAGTCGTGTTGAAGATCTCACTGAGTTCCGAGACCCATATATTTGCAACGTCAGCGATGAAGAAGGCGACTTGGAGGTTTATGACCAGCATGGTGAGGATGGTGAGCAGGACAATGCTCCTGTGGAAAATGTACTGGTGCTTCCCGACCGCGTAGGTGAAAATAAGCCCAGAGTACATCATGGAGAGGGCAATGCGGAGTAGATACATGAATGCCGGAAGGATTGAAATGTCGTCATCGTCAACCTCACTCTGTTCAAAGCCAGAGAACCTCGACACGCCCCAGATGGCCTGTGCACAGATTGAAAGTGTCCCTCCAAAGATGAAGCTGACACGTTTCTCCTTCACGCGGGAAAACAGCCGAATAATCACCTGCACCTGGCAGAACAGAGCGATGAGGACGAAGACAAAGTCAATAATGTTGAAGACATTGTCAGTCTGCAGGTCCTCCAAGAGTTTCTCCCCAGACGAGTAGCCATGCGCATGCTGCTTGCTCAGAGCCACTATGGACCTCACAAACAAGACACAGAGGTTCACAGATGCTAGCAGAGACCCGATTCGCAGCAGCCACGATGGTCTCTGTGTGTGGTTAGTGAACACAATGATTGTGAGGAAGAGACACACAACTGTTGAAACGGTGACAGAGTAAATGATGGGATACACAGAGTACTTGAAGGAGCCCGTTTCTGTCTGCGTGAACTGGTGCCACTGTGTCTGCATCACAGGCAGAGCAGCTATCCCCACACGCTGGAACGTAGAGTACACTGGCGCACCGTTGTAGCAGGTGGAGGAGTACACCGCATTGTCGTTGCTAACAAGCCTCACAAAACGCATCCGGCCAGCAACGATGAGCCCCGGAGCGAGGTCGACGCCTTCGCAGATTGAAAACTGCTGTCGCTGCTGAGCGTATCGCCACACGACATCAGAACCGAAAACCATTTTCTCTCTGTTTGCTTTGTTTAGTGACAGAATGTGCCAACTGGATGGCAAAATCGACACTAAAAAATAAAAAAAAACATCAACACAAAAATTCTTTCCAAACCATCAACAACAACAACGATCACATGAGCTCGCTGGCTGTGCCACACTTGGCGGAGAACACCAGAACACAGAGGCTTTCTTCACAAAGCTCGCGTGGCAATCTGTCGCTGCTGGATATGTACGCTGATGAAAGCCGTCCGAGTTCGCCTACCCCTCCAACAGCAGCAGCAGCAGCATCGACGCCGACTGTCTCCACACAACGGCAACAGCAGACAACAATAACACCTAAAATAGCAGCAGCAACAGCAACAGCAACAGACCCACAGTCTGCGATCCGAAGCTCTATCGAGTTACCGTCTCTGGCATCCACTCGCGATCGGTATGGTTTCCGCAAGCAGAACAACTTTGTCACATTGGAGCAGTACAACACATGGTGGGCACAGTACTCGGCCCATTGTGCTCGCCGAAAGCGCAAATGGGAGCAGCTCCTGGTCAAGAACGGGCTCTCTTTGAATAGCGACAATCCTATCCGCTTCCCACCGCGCTCTGACAAGCTGAAGCGATATATTCGGAAAGGAATCCCTGCAGAATGGCGTGGAAATGCATGGTGGCACTTCGCCCGTGGGCCAGAGAAGCTCAAGGGGAATCTGGGTGTCTACGACGAGCTTGTCGAGGCCACCCTGAACCTACAGAGCAAGGATGCTGATATCATTGAGAGAGACCTGCATAGAACGTTTCCAGACAATATCCATTTCAAGCCAGAGTCACCGTCCTCGCCGTCATCATCACCATCGTCGTCGTCGTCGTCAGTGGAGGAAGGAGATAAAGAGGCGGAAAGTGGTCCTGAGGAGACACACCTGATTGAGTCTCTTCGCAGAGTGCTGAGATCTTTTTCCGTGTACCAGCCCGACATTGGCTACTGCCAATCTCTCAACTTCATTGCCGGTCTTCTCCTGATCTTTGTTGATGAGGAACGTGCCTTTTGGATGCTAGTGATCATCACCCAACGCTACCTGCCGTCGCTCCACGAGATCAACCTCGAAGGGGTCAACATCCACCAGGGAGTGCTCATGCTCGCGTTGAAAGAGTACATCCCTGACGTGTGGGAGCGGATCTCTTCGATATCCTTTGATTCTCCCGACACTACTGCGGCGGCGGCACCACTACCACCACGGGCAGCAGCACAAGCACAAGCAGCACATGACCGCAAAAGAAAGGACACTGACTTCCTCATCAGACTCCCACCAGTGACGCTCTGCACATCGCCTTGGTTCATGTCGATATTCATCGGTGTTCTCCCCATTGAGACCACACTGCGCATCTGGGACTGTTTTATCTACGAGGACTCGTCCTTCCTGTTCAAGATATCCCTCTCGATCTTCAAGCTGCTTGAGTCACAAATCACCAAGGTACGAGATGAAATGGAGGTGTTCCAGATCGTCCAGAACGCGCCACGGTCCCTGATCGACCCAGCGTCGCTCTTTGACCTCATCTTTAGGAAACGGTATGGGTTCAACCACCTGACACAGGATGAGGTGAACCGGTGCAAGAAGTTTGTCGTCCAGGCCCGTGCACAAAAGACCAAAGAGGACGAGGATTACGACCGGGAGTTCAACCGGGGACTGCTATCAGAGGAGCTATGGGGCGAGGGAATGTATGGCTTTAAGAAGAACGGATTGCCCGGTGTCCATTGGAACAACAACCTCTCCCGGCGGATCAAGCTGATCAGAAGAAGGTGAATACAGAAATATATAGAGCTCATATCAATTTACATTGGCTTTCACGCGGTCAACTCCCAGCCTCTCTGTAGTCTCTGCAACACATCACCTCCTCCCAGCCCGCTCTCCTCGAGCACAATGGAGATCTTGTCCCAAGGAATGACACCAGCATTAACCTTCTCCCACTCTTCGTCCAGCACCACTTCCGGCACCTCACCGTCATCGTGATCCTTCTTCTCACTCTTTGCGGCAGGAACTCCGCTCACCATCACTGTGAACTTCACGCTGTCGGCACCAACCAGCACAGCGTCTTTAGCCACCTTGCCACCAATTAGAAACTTCACCTGCGATGCATTGTATCCCTGCAGTTCCGGCACCTGTTCAATGAGAAGCTGTTTCACCTGCGCAATGGTGTTGTTGCTCTTCACAGACGCCTCGTGCGTGAACTTCGGTGCCTTGACGCTCTTGAAGTGGGCCTGGACTGCTCTTGTTGCCGTGGCGTGGGTCTTCGCCACCGGCAAGTTTGGAAGCTTCAGCAGCGTGGACACGTCGTTCAGCTCAGCTTTGAAGTGGGAGTCGATCTTGACCGGCGAGTCTGAGAGCAACTGGAGGTACGTCTGAGCGAAATCCTTCTCGCTGAGGGACATTGCTGTTTTTGTATTGGCGTAGTAGTGTATATATATAGAGAGAACCATTTTTTTTTCCTGTGATGATCACCCATTAACAACAATAGCATCAATAGCCAATGAGCAACACTCCCAACAAGGGCACTCACCCACCAGTACCCACTATCGATAGCAGCAGTCCTCTGTTCTTCAACTACCATGAGTACAATTCACCAAACTTTTCACCGCTCCCATCGAGCCAGCAGCACCACAGCGACGACCTCATCATCACACACTTTCCCAACGCGTATACTCCACAGACGACTCTCCGATACAGCACGACACGCATCGTGCGCACTCCACGCGTCTTTGACCTCAGTGGCGCACCGCAGTTCTCCACGGTGCTGCCTGGCCGGGAACCAGCAGCCATCTACACAGAGGACAGTGGTGGTGGGAACAGATTCATCCCTGCCGGGACATTCGAAGGAGAGCTGTACAGCACAACGTCTGTTTCGCCTTTAAGCAACTACATCACTGACGAGGAGTTCCAGAGTATAGCGGAACATGTCAATGCACAGCTGAGGGATGCGATGGGGTTCAAGTGGATCCATGTCGTCGAATTCGTCCTGGATCTCATGACGTTCTGGCTACTGTCTGATACCTTCACATTCAGCGATAAGCGTTCTTTGGCTTCGCTGGAGTCGTACGTTAAGGAGGTGAATTCACGGTTACTGTTTGCTAGAAACGTCCAGCTCATCTCGCCTCGAAGAAGTGGATATTTGTCATTGGATTGGCAGGTCCCAAAGCCTCAAGCCGATATTAACAGCAGCAGCAGCAACAGCAGCAGCATACCAACTACAGGGGAACGCCACCATCATACCATCGCCACCATTAAAGACGAAGCCAGTGAGTAAAACCTCTTTAGTACCCGTAGAGGCTTCGGGCCGGGGGTCAAAACAAACAAACAAACAAACAAACAAAAAAAAAAATTCAAGTCATCAGCACCAGCAAGCGAGAGTACAAAACAATAAATACACCAACAGCACAATGTCCGAGATGTCTGGTGTCTTTGCCATCAACAAACCCAGTGGGATATCGTCTTCCAAATTCCTGTCCAAGATCCAGCACATCTTCACCTCGTCGCCCAACTTCTCTGCCCACCTCTCTGCGCTGCAGGGTGCCAAAGTGCAAGAGATCCAACGCCAGGGCCAGAGGGCGTCTCGCCGCAAACTGAGAAACGTCCTCAAGGTGAAAATGGGCCATGGGGGAACGCTGGACCCTCTGGCCTCAGGTGTGCTTGTGATTGGGGTGAACAGCGGGACCAAGAAGCTGCAGAACTACCTCAACGGGTCGATCAAGACATATGAGACCGAGGCACTGTTTGGCATCTCCACCACTACCGGGGACGTGGAAGGCGAGATCCTGACAAAGAACGGGGTGTCGCACATCACACAGGCAGACATCGACTCGCTTCCGGCAAAGTTTATGGGGGATTTGCGACAGACTCCTCCGATCTTTGCGGCGTTGAAGATGAACGGGAAGCCGCTGTACGAGTATGCCCGCCAGAACATCCCGTTGCCAATGGAGATCAAGTCGAGGATGGTGAAGATCCACACATTCGAGGTGTTCCCTGATACACTGTCTCTGGACCATGGGTACGAGAGATTGGGTGATTCTGAGCTTGTTCAAGAGCTGTCCAACAACCCAACATTGAATGAAAACAAGCTCTACTTGTCCAGACAGTATATGGAATCACAAGGACTACAGGAAGACCAACCAGTTGAACTCGGACCAGCTAAACCTTGGGAGGAAGATGGGGAGAAGCTGCCTTTACTGCACTTCAAGACCCAGGTGAGTTCCGGGACATATATCCGTTCGCTTATCTCTGACGTTGGAAAGTCGCTTAATTCGAGCTCTTATATGGTGAAGCTCATCAGAGAACAGCAGGCTGAATGGGAATTGGGCAAGAACGTCTTTGAGCTATCTGATTTCGAGAAGAGAGATGATGCTGTTTGGGGGAAGGTGCTGAAACAGGTGTTTGCAAAAGGTGGAGAAGGTGTTGATGATTTGGTTAAGTTGTTTGAAGAAGCTGAAGCTGAGGCTGAGGCTGTTGCGAAGGATTCAGGTGATGAAAAGAAGAGAGGCATCGAACATGATATCGATGTAAAGCCAGAGGCAATTGATCTACCAGCAGCCAAAAAGCAAAAATCTGAATAAAATACACGAACCATATAAATAACCTAAAGAACCATATAAACATAATGGAATCATACAATGGAATCGTACAATGGAATCAAGGATGAAAGGATTTCTGTTTATGGGGGTTTCGCGCGCCACCTTCCTAATCCGGAAGAACTGTGGTAAATATAAGAACCAAGTACAAAAGATACCAAAATGAATAAAGGGAATGTGTGTATACTTGACCATGAAGCTGTCGTCTTATTTGTACGTAATATATGACCATGGTCAGTGCCAACACTAGTTCTTCTTCTTCCTGATCGAGACTGTGAAAATGATGCCATATGATGGCATACAGAATGATGGCATACAAAACGCACAAAGAAAAGGATCCACAGTTTTTTTATACTCACAAGTAGATAGGTATAAAAGGAGAGCCAGGGAGCTTGAACCTCGTTTTAGAGAACGTATGGGATTCACAATGGTCGAGTAGCATTTCGGATGACTAAACCAAATCCAAAACAGACCAGGCCACAGACCAGGCCACAGACGAGTACACAGACGACCAAGTCCATTGCCATCATCGGTGGTGGTGCCAGTGGTGCTATCATCCTTGACTCTCTCGTCAAGGAAGCAGCCACGTTTGACACCATCAAGGTATTCGAACGTCGCGATAAACTCGGTGGTGTTTGGGTCCTTGATCGCAAGCCAAACGTTCTTAGCATCCCCCCTGGTCTGACAGAATTAGAACTGGACCCCTCAGTTGAAAGCCCTGATGACCCCCATGGCGGTAGTGTGTTGAAGCCACGTTCGTTGCAAGAAAGATATATACATACTGCTTCTTATGAAGACTTGAGAACCAACATTCCTGAACAACTCATGACGTTTTCAGATAACAAGTCGTGGGGAATCGCACAGGATGATCCAAGAAGAGTTGAGACCGATTATGTTCGAGGAGAAGTCATCCATCAGTATATTGAACAGTACTTTGCACCAAACAGACACCACGTTGAGCTCAGAACAACAGTGGAGCATGTCACCAAAAATTATAACCATTCGGATGCACCACCACAATTCGAGCTCACGCTGCGTCGGGAAACGGATCAGGTCAATGAGCACAATGAGCCTCTGGACCTGTGGTATACTGAGTGTTTTGATGCTGTCATTGTCGCTACTGGCCATTATCACGTCCCCTTCATTCCAAATGTCCCAGGACTGAGCCAAGTGTACCACCGTTTCCCACACAAGGTGAAGCATTCCAAAACATTCCGTGTCAACAACGACTTCACAGACAAAACCGTACTGGTTGTGGGTACAAGAGCCTCCGGTGCAGATATTGTCCAAATAGCCTCCCAACAGGCTCGAGTCGTCTATCAATCCAAACGCTCCAAAGGAGCTCTCCGTTTCGATGAAGACTCAAACTCGGTATTGAAACCGAAGATTGTCCGCTATGAACTTATTAATGACAGCGAGGTGATTGTTCATTTCGAAGACGGCTCCACGCTCAGCAACCCAGACGAGATTATCTATGCGACAGGGTTCAGGTATTCATACCCTTTCTTGCGTAAGCAGTATCCAAACCTCACCTCTGGCTACATTATTCCTGATTTGTACCAACACACCTTCTTCATCAAGGATCCATACTTGTCATTCATTGGAGTACCAACCGACGCTATCTCGTTCCGTGCATTTGAGTACCAGGCAGTATTGGTGGCCAGGTTCCTTGCTGGTAAGATTGAACTCCCACCATTACACGAACAGCTCCAGTGGGCTCTGGCTAAATATCAGAACAAAGGCGACTCGAGAGAATACCACACAATTGAAACTGATGGAAAGCTCGCTTATCTCGATAAGCTTGTTCACCTCGGTGGTGGTGTTGAGCCCCTGGGAAAAGGAGGAAGAGCCTTCCCGCAATTTTCAAGAGACGACCACAGAATGCTTGCAAATATCGCAGACAAGCTCAAGAAGTTCTTTGCAGAGTCCAGCCCTGGAGCTTCTGCTTGACACTTGAGCCTGTCCCTCCTCCCCCTCTATTCCTCTCTCTCTCTCACTCTCTTTTAATACCAATATAGTATCAATTTAATCCTCGTGTCGTACCCTTTCGCCATCTCCGTCAAACGCTATCGAGTCATCCATCTCGCTCCGTGTCCACTTCTTTCCCTCGTGGTCAATACCATACTTCCGTTTGTTGTTCACAAACCACAACGATGCACCGGTCATTGCACACAGCACAGGAATCACCACACCAACAACACACCCGATAATCACCTTGTCATTGGTACTAAGCCCATTGTCAGTTTGCATTCTCGTCCCCTCGCCATTAGCAGCAGTCGCGGTAACTGTATCCTCCCCAGAAATGCTGATGCTGCTGCTGCTAGTCTTGGTCGGGTCCAGATACTGCTGTAGAGTCGCTGTACTCCCCCCGGTCAGCTGTAACAGGTTCACAGTCCCTCCAATGGTCGTGACAATGTACCCAGTCGGAAACCCAACTACACTCAGCGTCCTCATCGACTCTCCTAGCTGATATGTCGTTCCTCCATTTTCTTCCAGAGTCACAGTCATGTTGTCGCTGTTCAAGGAAAAGTATAACGGGTTCCCCAGGCGTATAGACACAGGGTACAGTGTCACATGGTGGCCGTTGTTATCAACAACAAATGTATTGGTCGATGCGGCGTACAACGTCGCATCGGTGAACGTCCTCGTTGTGTAGATAGTGGATATATAATTGGACATCGCTGTTACTGTAGAAGAAGGGAGCGCTGTAGCCGTGCTGACTGGATACACATAACCCGTTGTCCCTTGAAGAAGCTGCTGTGTAAAGACGTTCCCCTTTGAGTAGAGAATCGTCTGTGAGTTCCCCTGAAAGGTAAAGATAGCTGTATCTTCTTCAGCACTAAACCCAGATATTGCCAGTGGCAGTGGTGATGATGATGGCGATGGTGAAGTCAATGAAGAAGCCGATCCTATCGATGGTGATGATGATTGTGATGGTGACACAGATATCCTCTGTGCCAAAGTGAGTGTGGTCAGAGACTGTCTTGTTGCTGTTTCTGCTGCTGCTGCTGTTTCTAGGCTCGCAGTGAGAACGAGTAACAGTGGAAGGATATTCATAGCTGCTACACAGTACAGGTGAGAAGCTCCTGTTTGACACCTTTCTTGATCTCTGTTTTTTTGTTTTTTTAGTCTGCTATTTATTTTTTTGTGGTGATTCTCGCTAGGGTTGCTCTAAACCAAAACAAACTGTGGGCGGTAAAGGTCCTGATGGTCTAATAGTCTGAAAGTCTGGTAGTCTGAAAGTCTAGTGGTCTCAATAAAAACCTCCTGGCTCCACACATTCCCGTGGGGGAACAGTAATGTCTGTCCATTTAATATATTGGGGTTTTTTTATACAGTTTTGTGAAATATACAGTAGTACCCAGACATCCCGTATGTGTGACACAACTTAAAAATTATAAGGTTTGAGCACAGTACAGCACGACCTGAGTTTAAAGTTTGATCGCACAGTGTTCACCACACACCCAGACAGAAAGTCTTACAGTGCCGCTATACTATTACATATATGGCAAGGCCATCAGAACGTATAGTAGTAGCAGCAGTGTATATTTACATATCTATTTCAAAAGTTGACAGCTCTATTCACGCTGGCATTTCTATCTGGTACGACGTCTCTTGTATCATCATTGATTTGCAATTCACCTTCTTCGTCTTCATCGTCATCCCATTCCTGTCCACTGTGATCAACATTGGCATTTCTCTTTCTATACCACCACAGCCCGCCAACGACACCAGCAATGACTGCAGGCACGATGATACCGACAGTGGTTCCAATAACCACCTTATCATGGGATGATAATCCTGAGGATCTTTGCTGAGGAGTGTTTATAGAGGATTGAGCAGATGTCTGGATAGAGGTCACGACACGTCCGTCTGAGGAAAACACAGTTGTCACTGTGACGAATTTTGTAACCTCAACAGAGGATTGTGGTTCACTAGATGTACTTGAAGAAGATGAGGAAGAGGAGGATGAAGATGTGGATGTGGATGTGGATGTGGATGTGGATGATGATAGACTGGTAGAAGACGGCGTTGATATGGAAGAGGATGGCTGTACAGATGAGGCTGAACTAGATGGGAATGAAGAAGAAGAAAAAGAAGAAGAATATGATGATGATGATGGGTATGAGGAGGAGGAGGAGGAGGAGAATGAGGATGCTGGCGAATAGAAGGAGAATGATGATGATTGTGAGGAGGATGGTGACGAGCTCAAATCAAGGGATGTTGAAGAACTGAATGTGGTTGAGTTTGAGATAGTCGCTGAATCAGACACCACACCCTGCTGCTGCTGCTGCTGCTGCTGTTGTTGTTGTTGTTGTTGTTGTTGTTGTTGTTGTTGTTGTGCCAAAACACCACCGATAAAAGCAGCATATGTCAACCAGTTGGTGGGTCTCATCTTGTCAAATAGGGAGGGTCTTCTTCTCTCCTTCAAAACAAATAAATATGAAAAGAGATGAAACCAATTGGATCAAAAATTCCCCCTTTTTAGGAAAAAAAAAAAATATTCAAAAAATCGAGATCTCTGCCAGAAGGTCAGAAGGTCCCATTTTTAGAACTGAAAGGAAGAAGAAAACAAAAAAAGTAGGCAGGACTTTAACAGATCAAACGATTAAATAAAGAGTGGAATATACTGACTGAGAAAATCATGTGAGTAGTTGATCCTGCAGTTGATCCTTGTTCCTCTCTCGTTTGGCTGGCTGCCTGAACCATCGACCGTGATATGATTCTGGATTTGCGAAGCCCCTCTGGCCAGCCGTTGCCGCCGTTGCTGTTGCCGTTGGTTACCCGGAATACTTTTCATCAAAAGAAAATCTGGGGTCAAACCTTGATATAGATTATGTAATCACATATAGTCTAGTATTACATAATATGTGGCTATATAATATATTACGTAATAGTCAGTCTATGCTTTTTTTCTGAATCCGCGGACGCCATCTTCAGTAACGTTGTCGCTCGCCGTCGTCAGTAGCACAAACACAAACACAAATCACCTTCAGTAACGATGTCACTAAACCAACAAGACCTTGCAAAACTAGACGAGGCCTCCCGTCAAGAGATCCTCCAGTTCATCGAGTCTGAGAACTCCAAAACCAAAGTGCAAACATCCATCCACCAGTTCACTAACCTGTGTTTCAAGAACTGCGTCTCCAGTATCAACAATGGCCAACTGTCCGGCCAGGAGGAGTCTTGTTTAAGCAACTGTGTTAACAGATTCCTAGATACCAACATCAAGGTGGTTCAAAACTTGCAGAATTCTCAACAATAGAGTCCACACTATGGATTTTGAAACCCTCCTGCTGTACATACAAAGAAAGAAAGAACTATTTACGTATATATCACCATACATATCACCATGGGTCTGTGTGCTGTGTGTGCTGTTTACTGAGAATCCATCTCCCATTCTTACTCTCGTCTATAGTCTGTAGGTGCCCTTACCAGGTTTTTCATTCTCTCAATCTTTTTTTCTTTTCTTGATCCCACTTTGCCCACTTTGCCAGTCCACTGCTGGTTGGTGTAAACAATCATGAGACCCTCTTTAGTCACTCTGATGCGGGCATCTAGACCCCTTTCGAACCACTTTTCGAAGAAGATTGCGTCCAAGGAAGAGGACATTGCGTTTCTCAAAGTTTTCCAAAAGATTATGAACCAATCTGACGATGGCGGCGATGGGGCCAATGGCGGTGGTGAAGGGTCCAAGACAGACAGCAAAGACATGCAGCTTGTGTTTGAAGAGTCGATCGACTCCTTGAAAAACGCCACTACAAAGCAGCGGTTTGTGGATAGGAATGCACGCGGGACGGCTGTCAAGTCGTTGAATCTACACAACAAGTTTAGCAAGGATCTTACAATGAAGATCTTTGACGATATGGAGAAGAAGGACAAGCTGGAGAATGCGCTGAAGGTGTGTTTCAGCAAGATGAATGAATTGAAGTCCAGCTATGAGCTCACACAGCATATGAAGGGCCTGATCCAAGACTTTGAGAAGGTTGTGTCGAGCAAGAAGTTTAAACCAGTCAAGTTTAGCAACGATCTTCTCGAGGCCATCACCGCTAACGCTAACACCACCTTGCTAAACGAGCTTACTTTCCCCCTCATACTTCAGCATGGGCTGACGCTGCTCCAGGAAGAGTTCCACTCCAAACAAGAAGCCCTCAATATAATCCAGCTGCTTAAAAACCAGAGTCTGAGGGTTTACTTCTTTGGCCTCACAGCAGACATTGTCAACCTCAACCTGAAACTGGAATGGGAGCTGTATGGGGATCTTAACAAGATCAATCTCATCATTGATGAATTCAAAATCAACGGTATTCAAACAAACATCTCGACGCTGTCTACGCTGAGACAGATTTCAAGAGGTTATCACCAGTTCATCGACCCTCGTCACCACATAATGGACGACAAGAACTCGAATTCGGTCTACAACAAGCAAGATGAAATGGAACTGTTCCAGATAGATCAGTATATCTCTGACTTGGCCCAAATAAACAAATAAATAAATTAAACGAATGAAATGATATACAAATATTGAATGAAATTACATCTCATCTCATCGGATCTTCGGTAATTCTTTTTTTTTTTTTTTTAGTTTTGATTTTGACCCGACCCCGAGAGCTCGACCATTATCAACAAAATGAAAAATCACACACTTCACTTCATCTTCGTTCACACTTAACAAAGCCAGGGACAAATGGGTCTCGTTGAAGTATGCAGGAGCTGTCACCAGCTTACAACGACTTTCCTTTCACTCACTGCACTAAGCTTCACAGGAGACCTGTTACTGCTTAACCAAACCCAGGCCAAACTACGAGAGTCACTCACCATCATCACCACTCTTCTACAGAACTCCTCCTCTTCTCTAAACGAAATCTCACTCAGCTTCAACGGTGGTAAAGATTGCCTTGTCCTGCTTGTGATATACCTAGCTGCGCTCTATGAGCACATGTCCCCATTAGAAATCGCCGAGTTGGGCAAGATCAACTGTGTGTTGATAAACTACGAGGAGCAGTTCCCACAACTGGTCCAATTCATTACGGAGTGCTGTGCAGACTACCAACTCAATCTGGTCCAATATGACAACGTCTCTTTGAGAGATGGCTTTGAGAAGTACCTGAAGGAATACCCCCAGTTCAAGTCTGTCATTCTGGGTCAAAGAAGGTCGGATCCATACTCTCAGCATTTGCAGCCGATCCAGAATACAGACAACAACTGGCCCCTTTTCCAGCGTGTGCATCCGGTTCTTAACTGGAGGTACAACGAGATCTGGCTGGTTCTAAAAGAGTTGAACATCCCATACTGCCCTCTTTACGACCTTGGCTACACATCTCTCGGTGGCATCAACACCACTGTCCCAAATCCACATCTGAAACAGAAGGATGGGACTTTTGCTCCGGCTTACACACTCTCTGGTGAGGACTGTGACATTATTGAGCGTGATGGCAGAAACTCGAACAAGAAGAAGTCCAACTGAATGAATTAATTTCCAAACACTCTGTAGTGTTTTATGAGTAGATAAGAGAACCGATAAGTATCATTTATTCATTTAGTAACACAGATATTCCCATTCATTCAACACAGATATTCTTGTCTTCGTGGTGATGGTGGTTACCCGGCCCGAAGTAGGTGTCTTTTTTCTTTGCGTATGTTTTTATCATTTCTCCATTAACAACAACCACTTTCAATTGGCCGTATCATGGACTATCAGAACAGAATTGGCTCCAAGAAGGGCTCTGGTGGTGTAGCTTCACAGCAGGATCAGCTAGTTGCTCAAAAAAAACGACTCAACCAGCTTTTTGACATTGAAAACGATCCATACTTCTTCAAGAACAACGTTGGCCAATACGAGTGTCAACTCTGTCACACGCTCCATACTTCAAATGACAGTTATCTGAACCATGTGAACGGTAAGAGACATCAGCTGAATGTCCTTAAGAGAAGCAGGTACGAGAAAGAAAGGAATGTGCGGGAAAATTTCAGGAGTGACAGAAGCACAATAGCAGCTGTGAAGAATGATTACGAAAAGATTGGCACGCCCACGTATCAAGTGCAGAAGATTAGAGATGAGGAAACAGGAGCCTACGGTTTGCTTTTTCAAGTCGATGTCGAGGAGTTTAAGGAAGACCACGACCCTTTCTACAGATTCATGTCTTGCTTCGAGTATGAGAAAGATTCAGAAAAAAATTCAGATTACCAATACCTTCTGATCAATGCTAAGCCATATGAGATTATCAGCTTCAAAATTCCTTCAAAGGAGATCAATTTCGATTCCTTCTGGGCACACTATGACAAGGATATCAAGCAGTATTACATTCAGTTTCTCTATAAGAAGGAAGAGCAAAAACACACCACACCACACAATAGTCATTAAAAATTCATCATCATTAGCAAACACTCCCCCATTTAATAGTAGTGCAGGCACCGCACGCGCACCACAGCTTTCAATCTGCTGTTGTTGATTCCAGCTTTCTCTCAATTTGCTCCACGTATAGGTCCAAATGAGAGTTCAATTTCTCAATCTCCAAATTGGTCTCATTGAACTCAGTGTCATAAGAGTTCTTCAGGTCAACAATCTTTCTCTCCATGGACTCAATGAACTGCTTCTTATCATAAGTCTGCCTATCGTTCACTGCTTTCTCGTCTATCAGCGTTGCGTAAACACTGTTCAACTCGCCAATCTTTTTGTCAAACTCTTGTTTCTTTGCAGTCTTCTGGTTCAAAATTCTTTGATACTTCTCATTCAGATTCTTGATCTGTCGCGAGAGTAGTTGGATCTTTCTATCAAACTCATTTGCTTGGAAATTGGACTCGTTTAACTCCTCATTCAGCTTGTCCAACTTGTCACTTTGGACTTTCTCATTGTTCAGATCATACTTGATCTCTCCTATCACATTGAGGAAGCTTTTCAAGTCCTGGTCTATCAGTTGAATGGAGTTGATAGAAATCGACAGGTTTCTTGATTTCAACTCTAGCTGGTTTAGTGAACTTTCGTCAATCTTTAACGAACTATTGAGATCATTCAATATCTTGTTCAAAATTTCTGGAGATTCTATCAGGTAGTTCTTCCACTTGTCCAAGCTCTTCTTTGATTCCAAAAGCAGGTAGTTGTGATCCTCCAGTATCTGAATCAACCTGGACTTTTCATTCTTATAGTTGAGGTGCTCCACAGTAAGGCTCTCCTGTACCCTCTTGAGGCTCTTCAACTCCTTCTCAATTTTCAGGTTATAAGCATTCAAATCATTGATGTTCTTATGGTCGTTCTGGAATTTGCTGATCTTTGTATTCAACTCCAAGTTGTACTTGTTGAGCTTCTCATACTCTTGTTGCAGCTGTTGGAACCGTTCAAACTTCTTATTGTTAACTTTCAAGATCTCTTCGTTATCATAAAGGTGTTCCTCTCTAAATCTGGCAAAGTTCACAATAGCACTCAACAATCTTCTAATCCTCTGCGACTCAGGTTTAATCAAATCTGTAAGTACAAAGTCATGAACCCCACAGTCGACAAAGAACTTGTACAAGTGACTCTGAAGTTTTATCAAGTTGAAAGATTCATAATAACCATCATCCTCATCATCACCACTGTCGCTGTTGTTGGGCTGCTGCTGCTGCTGTCGTTGTTCTTGTTGGAATGTGGATGTGGGAATAAAGAGGAATATCTCCAAGATTTGCTGAAACAGTGACTGCACAAAAATCGGTGATGGCTTGTACAAATCCTCCTCTGGGGCGTTCAAGCTACAACTCTTTAAACAGATAGACAACTCAGGGACATCAAGTAGAGGGAAACGGTCATTTCTGACTTCCTTTCTAATTCTATTATTCATTACCAGACTGTGCTTACCTTTTTATCACCTTTTGTTTACCTTTTTATCACCTTTTGTTATTGTTTACTTTTGTTTTGTTTACTTTTGTTTACTTTTGTTTTGTTTTTGTTTTTGTTTTTGTTTTTGTTTCGGGTCCGGCCGGGATTCATTTTCGCGAATTTTTAAATCCGACTCACCACCGGGGTCCTGTCCTGGGGATTAAATAAATATACGTAAAAAAAGTCATCATCAGCTTTTTTTTGCCAGTGGGTATTATTTCATCCAGAGTTGATTCCACAGCGATGTTTCCTCTAACCAGATCGGTTCAGACACGTTCATTCTCTCAGGTGAGAACTCTCTATAAGGGCATCTCCGAAAACTCTCCTCAAATTGAGAGCAGAATTGATCCTGTGACGAAGAAGGAGAAAATCACCATCAAGCCGATCGAAAGACATGGGGAAGACATTGAGGTCAAGAGAGCAAGATTGGTGTATCAATCCAGAAAAAGAGGTATTTTGGAGACTGATCTTCTGCTAGCTGGCTTTGCCAAAAAGTACCTGCACACTTTCAACCACGACGACCTAGATGAGTACGATAGGCTCTTGGACCACCTTGATTGGGATCTGTACTACTGGGCGACCAAGAACTACGATGTGACGCCTCTACCAGATCAATGGAAGGATTCTAAGATCCTCAAAATGCTTCAAGAGCACAGCGAGAACAGAGAGAGGGAGATTTTGAGAATGCCAAACCTCTTTTAAACATCATCACGATCATCATTCATGTTCAATTTCGTTCATTACAATATACCATCATTTCAATATTCCCTCCTGCCCTGCTATTTCTTCCCCTCAGCTATACTGGTCGTAGCCACCGTACTCAAAGTTGTTGTTTGGAGATTTGTGGGCGTTGGTAGGCGTTGCTGACGGTGCAGCATTGGCCAACGGCCCGACGCCAATCTCACTCAGCACAATCTCTGCACTAGTGTTGTTGATATTTAGGCCACCAAGATCAAACGGGTTGTTTCCGTTAGCTTTGATGAGTTTCTTGAGTTTCCAGATCAGCTCAACCTCCTTTCTGTTGTTCTCATCAATCTTGTTCTGGAGGTCATTAATGTACTCAACACCTTTCGTTAAAATCTGGCCCTTGTTGGGCTTCCCGTCTTTCGTTCCACTCGAACGATCCTTGTTCTCGACAAAATAGGCTTCTGGCACCAGTGTCAGGAGCTCTTGGATTTTCTCGTTCATGTTGTCTCTCTTCTTGCGGTCGTCTGCGTTGTCATCATCATTGTCGTCTTCGTTTATCGATTTCGCCGAAGACTTCCTTCTAGCTGTGTTGAAACTCTTGGAAATCTTACCATCATTAGACACAGAGTATCCTCCTCCGCCGTTACCATGACTGCCACTTAATGAACTACTGTTCTCTTGGAAGGATTTCGAAAGCGATTGTTTGATAGGAATCGACTTGACAGAGTTCGACTCCATGAACTCGAGAAACTGGTCATGTGGATTCGATGTCTCAGACTTGATGTTTATATTCCCTGCAGCGCTCATTGATTAATTGGTGACACACACTCACTCACAATGGTCGTTGTCCCACACTCTCTTTACCTTTATCTTTATCTTTGTTTATCTTTTTGTATAAGGGTTGGTTTAGTTTTGGCATCTTTTTTTTTTATGTCGTCATCAGAGAAAATGAAGATGAGGACATCTGGACACCACATTGTTATATCCTGATTTCTTGTGCGTGTGTTTGCCAAATTAGGATTTACAAAGCCAGCCAATAGACCTCTATATCTATATACATCTATCTATATATGGACAAATCTATACATTTGAAAGGACTGTCAGCCCCTGCTTATTTTAAAGCATTGATGATCTCAGCCTTCTCCACTGGCTCCAGCTTCTCGGTTGCCTTGACCAAGATCTCCTGTTTGTACTCATCGTTCCTTTTGGCCATACTGTCCAAATGCAGATTAACAATGTTAACCAGTCCCAACAAGCCCTTGGCAGTGTCCAAGTTCAAGTATTTTTGAATCATGAGATCAATATCGTTGAAGTTGAACTCTGGGAAGTTCTTGGTTAGAAGTTTTTCCGCCAGGATCTTGTTCAGACCCCCTTCTTCATTTAGCTTAAACTTGACAGTCAACAGATAAGCTGGTAAGTTCTCATACTTGAAGTCGCTCAACGTCTTTAGCTTGGTCAGAGCAGAAATCGCCAATGGAATCTTCTTTAGCTTAAAGTTCAGATGGAAGTTCAAATCATTGGTCACCATCATCAAGTGCTCGCCGTCCTGCTCCAACAAATGATGGAAATACTCCACTTGGAAGAGCGTGATCCAGTTTTCAGCATTGTACAACTCAGTTCCAAAGACATCAGAGTCCTCTTCTGGAGAATAAGCAACCAATGTAGCCCTTTCAGCGTCCAATTGTTTGGATTTAGCAGCCCTCTCCTTCTTTTCCTTCTTCTTGTCCTTCACCTCTCCATCCCCGGATCCATTCACTGGTGCAGCCTTCACCCGTTCACCACCAAGCAATAGAATCTGTGCTGCGCCCTTCACAGCCCTGACATAAACAGAAGACTTGTAAACAGTGTCCCCCCACTTCAACATATCGATGTATGCTCTTGCAGTGCCTCTTCTCATACAGAAAGAGTGGAAGTCCAACTGGTCATTGTAGTACTCTTCGTACACCTTAACAATAGCCTTGAATCTCTTTAGAGCTAAACCACCAAACTTTACAGACTCCTCGTAGTTACCATTCTTGAGGGCAGTTAGGTACAATCGCAAATAAGCTTCAGCACTCTCAATTAAGAACCAATTGACTTGCATGGTATGCAAGTCTTTCAAGCCATTCTTGCTGTTCTCATCGTTCTTGGTGAAGATTGAAACAAGCTCTAAAGCCCTGTCAATGTTGTTGGCACGCAAATAGTACTTCACGGTCTTTGTGTTGATGAAGCGATCCTGCAAATCAGTCAAGCGGCCTTCATTAATGCTTTCTGCTGCTTCAATGTGTTGACCAAAATGTTTCAAGACCCTTGCCTTCAAAATGTACAGCTCAACCAAGGTTGGGGTATGTTTGATTGCAGCGTCAACCATCTCATTGGCCTTATCTAAATTCTTCAAGTAGAGGTAGTGCTGAGCAAGGAAATAGGTCGTCCAGATCCAGGCTTGTGGTTCCTTGGCCACCTCCTCTGTTTTATAAAAGTCTAAAACGATTTTCTCGACAATTGGGATTTTGTCCGGTTGTTGCTTCAACAATGGTTTGATGTTGGCAAAAGTGGCAGGGACTCCTCTGCTCAATTGCGAAGTCAGGTATTTGGAAACTCTTTCAACAAACAGTTCGCCCTCAGTGAAGAACAGTGGGATAAATCTTGGAGCATCGGCTCTTGGATAGAACTTCACCAATTTCTGATAAAGACCATCCCTGTATTTGGCAGACTTGCCAAGGGTACCCAAGGCGACCTCCAACAGTTGATAATACTTGATATTGTCTGGGTTTCTCTTCAAAAGCTCTCTGATAACCTTCGAGGCCTTGGCGTTATCAGACAACTTCAAAAGGTACTTTGCCTTCCACTCCAATTGCTCCAGCTTATCAAAAGTCTCAATTTCCTCCAACTCTTTCAACGCACGCTCGACATCACCGGACTCAAAGACCAACTGGTTCTTGTACATAAGCAGTTCAGAGTTCTCATACATCTCGCCATCATTCAACTTGCCCTTGACTAGCTCCTCAAACTTTGACAAAGTTCTCTCACCAGCGTCGTAATCCTTGTTCAAGTGGTGCGCAGTGGCGAGACCAGTCCAGTTGGCTCTGTATCCCAAAAATTCCTCCAAGTAGGCGTGTCTGGACTTGGAAGCACTTCTATAGTCACGATTCTGTAACTCCATCACACTCAAATCTCTCCAGATCTGTTTGTTCAAAGAACCACAGTCCAACGCCTGCTTGAAGAAAACCTGGGCCTCCTTGTATCTCAACTGGACTCTTCTCAGGATACCTAGTATATGGTTCGAAGTGGGAGAAGTCTCATTCTTCTGAATGGCTTTGTTCACATAGGACTCAGACTCTTCATACTCTTTCAAGAAGTAAAGGTTCAAGGCCTTTAAAGCAAGGGTTTCAGAGAATACTGGAGAGGAACTCTTCTTAAGAATCTGGTCACAGTTCTTCAAAGACTTCTTGTAATGTTTCGACTCATAGAGCTTCAGGGCCTCTTTGAAGAGGTTGTCTTCTTTATTTGCTGTTGCTGCGACCAGGGGTTTGCGCAACATCGTATCTGGTGTCTGTGTGTCTCTGGTGGATGTCAACAGCGTTTGTATTGATTTGTTCAATGAAACTCTGTATAACTCTTCTTATGTAATGATTATGTAATGTAATGGGGATTAAATTATTTGCATGATGATTACATAATACTAGAAGACTCTTCTTCAAGTCAAAGTTTGCAGTTGTTGCTGTAGAGCTGCTGCTACTGTTGTTAGTGCTGTACGGAGAGCCAAATCTGTAGAAGAAATAGGTCAACGACTCAGAGGAATCCATAGCTTCTGCTCCTACGTATCAGCACATAACTCTATACATATATAAATATATGTATCTATATATGTATATGATATACTACACACTGGATCACTTTATATAACTCTGGGATGAGGATTTGAAAAACAACTCTTCACCAGATTTATGGAATATGATTAGTTATGATTAATGGGTGCCATACTATGACGTATTTTTGACACATAAATCTTGCCCTTTAACCGTAAAAGGAATATACCAATCTATGATCATGCTGGTGTTTACACTGTGCTGTCACCATCACTGTATGTAATTATCAGTCCGGTATTTGGTTACTATACAAAAACGTAAATTTTCGCGAAAATAGGGAGGAATTGTGTGTCCCTAACCGATGATGTTTGGAGGTTTGAAAGGAAAAATTTTCACAGTCACTTAAACAGTCACAAATTGATACACACCCAGAAGCCCTGAAAGTACTGATAGCCAGATTGTGTCAAAGTCAAAGTGTAAACAAACAAAGAAACAAACACCAACATCCAGCATAAATAGACAAGCACAAGCCCCGATCTGTTCACTGACATAAAAGCAACCACTGTGTACACCGGAACAAACTCAATTCCTCGTTGTTCCCCAACGCCAGAGACATCGCCACCCATCACCACAGATCCTACCACATATCAACATACATCAGTCATGTCTCAAGACGAGTTCAACGAAGAAGATCTGGCGTCTGTTGTACAGCAGGCCATGTTTGGCCTCGGGCAGGACCTGTTTATTGATGAAGAAGCTCAAATTAACAAGCAATCAAGTGGTGAGGGGTCTGCAGATAATCAAAACAACAACAACAACAACAACAACAACCTAACCGTTGATAACCAAGAAGTTGACGAGATTGAGCGGGAGATCCAGAGACAGATTGAAGAGCAATTTGCTCAGGAGAACACAAAACCAATTGCTGCTGCTGTTGATTCTTTGGTAAGCAACCATGGTGATGATACCAATAACAATAATGATAATAATGATGATGATAATGACTTTGCTAAAGAGGTGGAGAGACAGCTACAGGCGCGCTTAGATAATGATATTGAGAAGCACGAAGGGCAAGCCAGTAAGGAAACACCATCTACTGATGATCAGTTGCAAGAAGGAAAAGACCAAGGGCCGGCGCCGCCAAAGGATGACTTTGATCTTGATGAGCATATACGGCAACAGCTGAATTCCCATCTTGATGATCCCAGTAACAATACTCCCAGTAAAGATAGCAGCAACCTTAGCAGCCATGATGATTATGAACAGGAATTACAGCGTCAAATAATGGATGCCTTGGACACAGAATCAAAGGCCCCAACTCCTGAGCTAAAGACTGAATTATCTACTACTACTGCTTCTACTGCAGAACCAGTCTCTAAAGCAGCCAGATCTTCACCTTTTCCTTCTTCTTCTGAACTTGAGCAATTTTCTAGTTTAAATTCCCAGCAGCAAGAACAATCTAAGATTACTGATTCTATTGCGAATGATATCAGCTTGAATGAGTTTGAGAAGGACTTACAGATGCAAATTATGAATGCTTTCAACACAGATAGCGATAAGTCTAAATCTGTGGAGAACAATCAGAATTCTCAACCTGAAGAAGCCAAGGACGTGATCATGACTGAGAATGATTTTGAATTGCAATTACACAATCAAATAATGGATGCATTCAATGCTGTTGATAACACTAACAATGAGGAGGAGCTGATGCGGCAAGACGAGCAGATGAATGATTCTAAAAGGGGTCATTCCAATGATGATTATGAACAAGAACTCCAGAACCAGATTTTACAAGCGTTCAATGACCAGAAGAGTGATGTTGTTCTCTCGCTCACTCAGTCTTCTCCTGCAGGTTCGTCCAAGACTACCACTACTATTAATACTACAACCACTACTGCAGCCCCTAAGAAGCATACCGAGAGACTTTCAGAGACAGATGTTGACTTTGGTGGTAGCTCTCTTAAAGATGCACTTGCTGAGCTGGTCCAAAATGTTGTTGATGCACAGTCAGAACCAGAACAGAATTCACAATCGACAGTCTCATCTCAGACAGAAGTACAGGCCGAGCTTCAGTTGCAATTGCAACAACAGGTCCAATTGCAGCAACAACTACATCACCTTCAGCAGTTGCAGCAGCAACAGCAGCAAATTCTACAAGCGCAGCTGCAACAACAACAACAACATCATCATCAACAACAGCAACAACAACAACAACAACAAGATCAACCTCCTAAGGAATTGTTTAAGCAGCAGGTTAATGATGAGGAGGATATTGATATGAATCAGATTATGCAGAACGCTTTGGCTATGGCTGTTGAAGATCCTACGGCTTTGTTACAGAGTTTGAGCATGGGCGATATGAGCGATGGCTCGAATGTTGGTAACAATGCCTTGGGCCAGATCCTACAACAGAGCAATTTGGATTTATCCCAGCAGCAGCAACAACAGCAACAGTCTGCTAAGTCAGAGAAGCCAAAGAGAAAACCAGCTAAACCTAGAGAGAAAAAGCCACCAAAGGAGAAGAAGCCTAGGGCACCTAGAAAGACACCAGCTAAAAAGAAAAAGGAGAAGCCAGTTGTAAGTCAGATCCCCATCTTCCAGCAGGGTACACCTTACCCACCCATCTCTTTGCACAACCTGCCTCAATCTCTTCAACAACAAGCTCAGAGCCTTCATCTTGCCACCACTAGTCCGAACATCAACATTGGTGGGCCATCTCTGTCGGTACCAAGCCCTACGAATCAACAACAATCAATTGCTGTGCCTCCTGTTCTTCAGCAGCAAGTTGCGCAACTTCAACAACAACAGCAACAGAAACTACTGCTACTACAACTTCAGCAGCAGAAGCAGCAGCAGTCCTCAGGACAGCAAGTTACCAAGAGGCTGGACCAGGATTCGCCATTGCCAATCATTCCATTGGTCCCTATAACCCCAAAACCTGTTGGTCAGATACCAACGACATCTTCAAATGGTGGCTCATCCTCTGATCTTAATGCTTCACAGCCGTTAAGACCTCTCCAACCAGTTGTTGACTCAGACAAGAAGACGCCATTGTCGCTTTCAAAAGAAACATCCAGCATTGACTTGACAGGCTCTGGTTCTGCTACTGCTGCTGTTTCTTCTTCTACTGCTGCTGCTGCTGCTACTGCTGCTGCTGATACTGCTGCTGCTACTGCTGCCCAGAAGAAGAAGGTCTCCTTGTCAATTGCTGAAACTTTGGCATTGAGCAGATCCAGTATGTCTAGTGGAAAGTTCAGTTCCAAGTTAAATGACAGAAAGGATGGAGACACTACTATGAAAAAATCTCCTCTTGAACCTGGTAGTGCTCCTCCTCTTCCTCCTCCATTGATCCCAGATTCTAATCATAATCAACCACAGAAGAGTTCAACATCTCTTCCACTTGTGATGGTGACTGATTTGAAAACTTCAACTCGAGGAACTAGTGATATGTCGACCCCTGGTGGTGCGGGAAATACCACTGCGCAACATGGTGCTTCACAGGGCCGGTCTCCATCAACCACAGCACTGTTATCTTCTAGAGGTCAAGGTGGTAACAATAACAATACATTGTTGAATAACATTGGTACCCTTTTGCCCAACTTGCCAACTAATCTCACCAGCCTGATCAGCAAGGCCATTACCAATGCTTTGAACTCTCATAGCTTGACCACGACTTCAACACCTATGTCCTTTGGAGATAGGCAACCAAGAGATTTGCCAAAATCACTCAAGAAGAAGCCATATGACAAGGATGAGACTCCTGAGCAACAGAAGGAGAGGATCAGACTAGAGAATAGAGAACGCAAGAAAAGATGGAGGGATGCCAATCGTTTGAAGAACCAGAACAATGACTTGAGGGCCCGGTTGAAGAAGAGGGCGATACAGTTGTTTGGACCTGATGAATCCAATGAAAAGACCACCTGGATTGATGCTGAGTTTGAAAAGAGAAAGCAAAGAAGAATCATTAGAACTGCCAATCTGGAGGACTTGGCCAACGTTATCAATGAGACCATGTCCAAATTGGACATCTCGTCTTTGAACCAAGAGTCATTGAGCGCACTCGTGACACAGATTGTTACTAATGCCTTGAGCAGCAGTTCTCCGACAGTGCCTGCTTCTTCTGATGCAACTTCCTCAAGTCAAGCTGGAGGTGTCAACATGAATATTGTTTCTAGCACTGTGTCTGCATCTGCGTCTGCATCTGCTGCTAATGGACTGTTGGATCACAGGGGCGGTGCAGTTGTTGACTCCTCCTCCTCCTCCTCCGTGGTGGTCTCAAGCAACAATTCCTCTCATCAATTAGATGATGGGGCAGAGACGTCAGATCTGTTGATGAACCAAGAGGTGTTCAATAGTATCACGAAGGATCTTGTTGATAATGTTTTAGAGCTGAGTAAGGATTACAGCAAGGAGGATGAGGATATCTCCTCTCGATTCGATTCGATTCAGACACAAACACCGCCACCACCACCACCATCATCAGCTACGGTGGTTTCTGCTACAACTTCTGTTCCACAGTTCAAAGAGCAGACACCAGCAATGGTTGCATTGGTAAAGGAGACTCAAATGAATGCTCCAAAAATGATGATTCCACTTATAACTCCACAGGCTGCTAAAGCCAGTGTTTCCACATTTGTTCCTCCAAAGCAGCAGTTACCACCTGTGAAGCGTAAGAGCGAAGCTCTATCCAGCTTTGCATTTAAGAAGGCCAAAATCCCATTGATTCCGTTAACAAGATTTGATGATGATCCGGTTGAAGTGAAAAAATCTCAAGAGTCTTTGAAGCCAACACCTGTTAAACCAGCTGCTAAGCCCTCTGTTTCTGCACCACTCACCAATTCCACCAAGGTTTTACCCTCTACTGTTGCTGTTGCCAACGCAAACGCCACTTCTACCTCCATTTCCACTCAAAAGCCCAAGTCAGTTGCCAAAGCGACAACCCCAATTCAGCCACCTTCGATGGCAAGACCAATCAAGATGCCGGCTTTCAGGAAACCTGAACCAGTGGCGACCAGCAGTGTGCCAACACCGATACTGGTACCGGCATCGGCATCGGCATCGGCATCAACAACCACATCCACGACGACTTCGACTTCGACAATGACAGCTAATACCCATAACGATACCCCTAATGACCCCAAGAAGCAAACTAAATCCAATAGCCCAACACCACTGTCCTCTTCACAGATCAATATCACCAAACCTGGACCTCCAGTCAAGACTAAGAAGAGCACCACCACTCTTCAGAGACCAAAGTTTGGTATGAGAAAGCCTGGTGCTTTTGCCGGACCTGGTTTGAGAAAGCCAGGTGCGTTCCAAAGACCCCCTGAGAAGAAAAGCAAGGCGTGATGTGATACACACACACACTCACGCTGAATTGAATATTGAGCTGTATAATCTATAATGACCCATTACATAATCATTTACTGTATTACTTGTTGACCTTTTTCTTTTGTGCCTCGGTTAAAACCGGCAGTGCTGTGATGAAAAACTGGGGTAAAATGGCATATAAAAAAAAACAAAAAAGAACAGAATTCTCTTTCTTTTTGTCTTCTAATTGTCCATTATGACACAGTTCAAGTACTTCAACGTCAGTATTTCTGATGCTGGTGTGGCACATGTTGAGATCAACAGACCAAAGAAACACAACAGCTTTAACGAGGAAACCTGGAAAGAGTACCACGCTGTGTTCAAGTACCTCGCTACAGCGACGTTGGCGAAGGTGGTGATACTCTCAGGCAGAGGTCGAAACTTTTGCTCTGGTCTTGATCTCTCTACTGTGATCATGATACTGAAGGACACCAAGTCTGGGAATCTCGGGCCGGAGTTTGTGCACGAGTTCCAGCGCTGTATCAATGCTCCTGTTGAGTTTGATCTCCCAGTGATTAGTGTATCTCACGGCATCTCTTATGGGCTGGCTCTCGACATTATCAGTGCCACTTCGATCAGATTGGCAAGTGCTGACACGAAGTTCTCCATCAAGGAGATTGACATTGGGATCATGGCTGACATTGGTTCGCTGCAGAGACTGCCACTGATCGGTGGGAACGTGAGCAAAATCAACGAGTGGGCGTTGACAGCGAGAGACTTTAGTGCAACTGAAGCCAAGGAGGAGGCTGGGATTGTTGGCGATGTGCTTGAGAGCAAGCAGGCTGCACTGGCCAGGGCTGGAGAAATCGCAAAGCTGATTGCATCCAAGTACCAGCCAGCCGTTAAGGGAACAAAGAAACATCTCGATTTGATGAACATCTCCGGGAACCAGGTGAAGGAAAACCTGCACACTGTGGGTGTCGACAATGCAAACCTCATGAACGACTCCGGGTATGGTAAATACTTTCTTAACAAATTTGGCAAGCTGGCTGCCAAATTGTGACCACCCACAATGTATACTGATTAGTAATGTGTTATGTAATCAGCGCGTTATGTAATCGATTGTCCTGACTGGTAATATATTATGTAATCAATGCATATCCAGAAAAAAAAATCATTATCTCTTCGTCTTTGCCTCTCTCTGCCTCGCTCTCTCTCTCTTAAAACTAACATCTATTTGTGTCAAATGGCTGAGGAAATGGCGACGGTTAGCACTGCTGCATCCCGTACACGTACCAGATCACCGACGGCAACGGCGGCGGCAGTATCGGAGAAGATCCGGGCAGAAAGTGGATTCAGAGCCAAAAGACAGGACACCCACCAGAACAGTCTCAACGAGGATGTGTGCAGGTATTACATCCAGGGCAATCTGCGCAAGGTGGAGCCCTACTTCTTCACCTATCTCACTTACTGCAAGCTCAGATGGCGGGATCGCACCCTGATTGACATTTTCAGCAACGAGTTTCGTGACAGAGACGCGTCCTACTACCGAAAGAAGATCGTTGATGGCAAAGTGTTTGTGAATAACAAGGTGGCTGGCATCGACACCATTGTGAGGAACGGAGACCTTATTAACCATCAGATCCACAGACACGAGCCTCCCGTGAGTGCCAAACCGATCAAAATTGTCCAGGAGACGGACGAGTTGATTGTGATTGACAAGCCGTCGGGAATGCCTGTGCATCCAACTGGCCGCTACAGATTCAACACAGTGACCAAGATTTTACAAATTGAGAAAGGGATCGTCGCGCACCCTTGCAACAGACTGGACAGGCTCACTTCGGGGCTCATGTTCCTTGCCAAATCACCGCGGGGAGCTGAGAACTTTGTTGAGCAGTTGAGGAACCACCAGGTCTCGAAAGAGTACGTTGCGCGTGTCAAGGGCGAGTTCCCCAAAGATGAGTGTATCACAGTGGAGAAGCCAGTGGGCACAGTTGAACCTCGTTTGGGTCTGAACTACATCGACGAGACAGCTAGTGGCAAGGCCGCAAAGACGGTTTTCAGTAGAATCAGCTACGATGGCCAGACGTCCATCGTGAAGTGCAAACCGCAAACGGGGCGTACCCATCAAATCAGAGTGCATTTACAATACCTGGGCTTCCCCATCGCGAACGATCCAATTTACTCCAATGAGAAGGCCTGGGGCCCTGGATTGGGCGTGAACGGCCAGGCAGACCTCGACAGAGTTATGGTTGAGTTAGATAAGGTTGGGAAGACTACATCTGCTTCATCTTGGTTTTATCCAAACTACTCTTTGAATGAATGTGGTGAGCTACTCTTGAACAAGCAGTGTGAGGACTGTGACACGGAGCTGTACAGTGATCCTGGTCCAAACGACCTCGGCTTATGGCTGCATGCTTACAGGTACTCATCGCTAGAGGACAAGTGGTCGTACCAGACTGATTTCCCCGACTGGGCTCTGGAAGAGGCACCGGCAAATTACATGAGGAAGGCTGTGCAAGAGGCTCTGAAGTGTGAAGAAACTACTACGGCGTTCTCAGTCGGTGCCGTGTTGGTGAACAATGGCGAAGTTCTGTCAACCGGTTACTCAAGAGAGCTGCCGGGGAACACCCACGCTGAGCAGTGTGCGTTTGAGAAGTACTTTGCCAAAACGGGCACGAGAGACGTTCCGGCAAACACTGACCTCTACACGACGATGGAGCCCTGTTCGCTACGGTTGAGTGGGAACCTTCCCTGCTGCGACAGAATCCTGGAGCTCAAGCAGAGTATCCGCTCCGTCTTTGTCGGCGTCCTGGAGCCCGACACGTTTGTCGCAAAGAATACAGGGCTGCAGAAATTGCAAGACGCTGGTATAAACTACATCAAGGTGCCAGGCTTTGAAGAAGAGATCTTGAAAATTGCATTTAAGGGCCATGAACAAAAGGAATAGAATAATAGTATATATATAATTTGTATATATTGCCGTCGGACCTATTGGCCAATACCGACGGATATATATCTACATTGTTTCATCGATCTTCACTCATTTTCAGTCTAATTGTACTCAACACCTGTCTCTCCACTTCACTCAGCTCAAACGTATCAGGAACAAGCAGGGCATTCTTAGTGATGACAATCTTCTCCCCGTCCTCGACAGTTGGCGTCGCCTCACCGTTGTCTCCAGCTTTAGACTGACCTTGTTCTTCATCCACTGCTGTTGTTAGCACCACTCGCATATACGATGTCCACCAATAGACTGGATACCGTCTCAGGACATTATTCGTTATGAGACCGATGCTCACAATGATGACACTGGACACGAGTTGGACCGGGAGGTACCACCATCCCATCTTAGAAATCTCCGGGTCCACAAGAGGGATCAAGGCAGTGGCTCCGCTCGGAGGATGGACACAGCCAAATATGGTCATCACGACGCTTGCAATCGACGTGCTGAGTGCCGCGCCAATCCACAGATGCTCCTTCCCGTTCTCTGATAAGCTGAACAGCTTGAGCACAATGACGCCAACCAGAGCACTGATGAACTGTCCAAAAACGATGTTTCTCGGTTGTGCTAATGGAACCTGATTCACGTTGAAGAGCAAGATGGCTGTCGCACCATAGCTTGCGACGATAATGGGTGCATTGTGCCGTTTAAACACAGTAGAGTGCTTGAAGATGGCTTCCACAGTGAGCAGACCGACAAAAGTTCCGATCATGATGTCCAGCCAAAGGATGTAGTCTGGCTGTGGCTTTGGCGGTTTGTGGGGTGGCCGATGACCCAACCATCGGGCAAGAGAAGCCGGAAGAAGAGGCAGAATCGATGGTGGATAGTAGGGGTTCAGGAGCTTGTCCAGTGAGAATTGCCAGACCATGTGATACAGCAGCAGCAGCAGCAACAGCGTTGCAAGAGTGGGTGGTGGTGGTGGCTTTTTATTTGTTTATTCGTAAAGTGCTCTTTTTATGTCACTTGTGACAGGACTGAAAGTGGCTCGGGGAAGCCGGAATCGACTCTGATTGGTGGAAATAATTCTCTACCCAAAAGTTTTCTCTATAAGTGTATCGAATATTTATTAGTAGTAGTAAGTAATGCAGCTTTTCTGCAAATCTATTCATCCTCATCATCAGTGTCAACTGGCTTTGGAGTGCCCTTTGGACTACTTAGCCACTCCAAATGTCTGAGACGGCGTCTCTCCTCTCTCGCCTTCTTTTCATTTCTTGTCATCTTCTTCTTCTTGGTTCTCACCTTGATGTTGGCTGGAGAGTCGTCATCCTCATTGGTCTTAGGAGGAGGAGCAGGAGCATTTACTGCTGCTGGTGTACCCTCCCTGGATGATTCACCACCATTGTCCTCAAATCTGTCACTGTCGATAGCCTGGACCATTTTCGACACCATTGTACCGTTCTCCACAATCCATTGCTCTGGACATAAAGCACCAACAAACTCATTGTTATGGGAGATCATCACGACACCACCTGACCAGTCTCTGATGGCAACAGCCAAACCACCAAGAGAGTCTCTGTCAAGATAATTGGTTGGCTCATCCAACACCAGCAAATGTGGGTTGTTCCACATGGCACCGGCAATAACAACCTTCACCAACTGACCACCAGACAACGAACCCATTGGAGTGTGGTCTGCAATATCACCGTCCAAACCAACATCTTCGAAATGCTTTCTGATAACCTTTGGGGTCAATTCTCTGTAACCCAAACCTTCTCTGGAAGCTTCGTGGTCATCAAATTTCTGCACAAGCTTCTCAAATCCATTCTCGAGCAACATATCTCTTGGAACCCAAGAGTTGTACTTTGGCAACCAAAACTTCCACTTGACTTCATATTGGAAGGACTTCTTCAACTTTTGTCTGCCGACAATGGCCTCCAATTCTCTTGGACCTCTACCATCGCCGATATCCATCTGCTTGGTCATCATCTCCTTCTCCTCATCAGAAATCTTTCTTGATTCTTTCAAAAGCACCTCACGATCATCACCAAATCTATATCTCCATTGCAGGTACTGATTAGCAGTTTTCTCCTTGTGCATCTCAACGTGTTGCAAGGCGTGTTGGGCAATGTAACCAATACGCAAGTTTGGATGCTTTTCAACCTTACCAGACTCCGGAATCAACTCAGCAGTCAACAACTTAATCAAAGTGGATTTACCAGCACCGTTTGGACCTAGAATGGCAACTCTTGAAGATAAAGATAAAGAACAGGATACATTGGACAGGGATGGCTTGGCAGCACCTGGGTAGCGGAATGTGACATCAGTCATTCTGGCCACAGATCTGGTGTTAGACTTGACACCAGTTAGGATACCCGGTGGAGGGAAAGCCATCTTGACATTAGAGTCAGTCAAGGTGTAGTAAGACTTACCTTCTGGTTTGACCTCCACAAACTTGGAAAGGTTACCCTTGTAGTAGGCCAACTTCTTGTTCTCATAGTGAATAATGTCGGTACACACATTGTCCAAGAAACCAGAGTCATGAGAAACAATCAGAGAGGTAATCTCAAGGTGGGAATTCAAATAGCTTTCCAGCCATTTGACATTGGCGACATCCAAGTGGTTAGTAGGCTCATCCAATAGTAGCACATCAGCCTTCATCAGCATGGCTCTTGCCAATTCCAGCTTCATCTTCCAACCACCAGACAAGGAGCCAACGTGTTGCTCTCTTCTCTCTTGGTTGAAGCCAACTTCTTCCAAAGCGTTAGCAATATCCTCCTTAGAGACATCTTGCAACTCAGGATCGGAACCAATGAAGGCAACCAGGTTCATGTCAGCTTCAGAACCTTGCAACTTATGTTCAACAAAACAGGTTCTCAATTCCGACTTGTCTGGGAAACCCTCCAGTTGTCCATTGGCAATAGATCTCATCAAAGTGGACTTACCACAACCGTTTCTACCACACAAACCATATCTGTGACCCTTGATTAATCTCAAGTTGGTCTTATTCAACAACATACGACCACCATAAGCCAAGGAAAAATCAGAGTTGACAATCACCACACCTTCATTCTCATCGTAAGAGGCAACCTCTTGGTGAAACAAACCTCTTAGGTTGGCAATGACCTCTGCAGCATATTCTGCACTTTCCTCTGGTAGAGAAGAGCTCAAATAATCTTGTAATCTCTTCCAGTCGTTAACGTTAGCATCAGCAACCAAAACCTTAATCAAGTATTCGTAAATAACCTCGTCACCACTGAACTGTTCCTTGGATAGGTATTCCGCACCTTGCTCCAGGCTCATTCTGCCACTGAACTTACCATCATCCAACTCATCATCCTTCAACACTTTCAAAGCTTTCTCAGCCAACTCTCTAACTTCAGGGAGGGCAGCAGTGTTGACAACCTTCTCGACACCAGGCATCAACAATGGAATGAAACTCTCGATTTCAACCTTGTTGTTCACCAATCTTGTCAAGTTCTCAACCACAATAACAGTTTGACGTAGTTGTTCCTGGGAGGATGAAGTCAAGTTCAGAGACTTGACCAAAATTGGGACAAGAAGAGATAGAGCTGGTTCCGTAACTTCAGCGACAAACGTCACAGAGGACAGGGACTTGATACAGTCTGGAACCTTGTTTGGGTCAGATAAAGTCTCCACAATGATCTCAAATCTGTTCTGCAAATCCAAGTTGTCCAAAACCTTAACAAACGCAGTCATGGTCTTGAATCCAACCTTTGCCAGCTCAGGTTTGAAATCGGTAGTCATGTCAGTCAAAATTGGGATGGATTCTTTGAACTTCAACTCAACCAAATCACTTGGAGAGTCCTCGATAATCTTGTCAACCACTTTGAGTGCGGCAACCTTGGATTGCCACTTGGCGGATGACTTCAAGTATTTCAAAACCTCAGGCAAGGCAACACTTGACAGAGCCTCAATAGGATAAGATCCGTAAATCGAGTCCAACGCCGATTGAGCAGCTCTTTTGACATTGTTTTCCTTGTCGACGAAAGCCTCCAGGGTTAATGGAATGAACTGGGTGAAGTAAGCTTCCTTTGGTGTCTGGCCAGCAAATTTTCTCACCAGCTGAGAGATCAAAACTAGAGCAGACTCTCTGATCAAGGCAGGGTTCTTGGTCTTCATCAATTTGGTTGCAATATCAGCCAAATTCCAATCATTGACGGAAGCAATGCCATTCTCTTCAACCTTGTCCACAATAGCGTTGACTTCGGCCTTGATGTCACTCAAAGAGGACAGGCCTGTCAACTTTTCCAAATTGGAGGATATTGGGGTGATTTCGAGTCTCTCTAAAGTTTGGTTTAGAGAGGTAAGGGAGGTCGTTGACTGGGATGGTGAATTCAACCTGGATGTAGCTGGAGTGGAAACAATAGATGATTGACTGGAGTCAATGTTAAACTGGTTGTTCGAGTTACTTCTTGGAGTTCTGTTAAGAACTGGATTCTGCTGATTCTGATATTGCTCATAACTGATTGGCTTTCTCTGAGTAGCATAACCGCCTTGGTATGGCTGGTAGGTGGCGGCACCTCTTTGGTAGCCGCCGCCATGTTGTTGTTGTTGGTAGCCACCCTGGTAACCGCCCTGGTAACCACCAGCTTCTTGTTGGTAGCCGTTGTTATACCCGCCACCGTACTGGCTAGGGGTATCATCATCGCCACTAAGTGAGCTAGGATTGAAGGCTTTGAACTTTGGAGGCATTTATATATTAGTTCAATGCTGGCGGCTGTGCTTTAATAAAGTTGTTTGTTTTTGGTTTTGTGACAACGTTTTTTTTTGCACTGTTGAGAAAAACTTTTTTCTAAGGTGCGTTTCCTTTCTTTTTTTTTTTTCTTTCTAATTTTTCGCGATGGATGGGCGATGAGGTGGTTTGAAGCCCCCACACAGACTTTGACAGATTACATAATATAATTGAAGATATTACATAATAAATTTAATTACCAAAAGCTGAGTTGTGATTGGTTGAAATGAGATTGTGGGGGTGTGATTCACGTGATGAATTTCGACCTCGGGAATGGAATGTTGGTGCCCAGTCATTCCCAACCAACAAAAACCAAAAAAACCAAAAAAAGATGGGACTCATTTCGACTTCTTACTGTTTACTAAACACTACAATTTGATTCCATCCAGTAACAATGCTCAGAACTGCAGTGCCATTGTTCAGAACTTTTCACATTACACCAGGCTGCTCTCGAGTGGTGTTTTTGGCGGCGGCTCGCCGCCATGTCCAAACATCCCAACTACAGACTGAGATCAAGTATGAGAATGTGCGCCCTCAACAAAAGCAACAGCAGCAACCGCAACAGGCGGCGGCAGCGGCTACTAGTAGTGGAGCCTGGTCCAGACATGCAATGCCATCTGCGAGAAGCTTCAAGGATCTGCTGAACAAGCAGAAAAGTGAAGAAGCGCCGAAGCCAGGCGAAGCTGAAGCTGCTGGTGCGGCGGCTGTTTCCACTTCGAATACGACGACACCAGCACCAGCACCAGCACCAAAAAAGAGAGTAAGAAGAAGTTTAAAGCCTAGAAAGGCTCTTATTACTTTGTCTTCAACGGCAGTCGAGCATTTACGTGCCCTCTTGGACCAACCAACTCCACAACTTATCCGTATTGGTGTGAGAAACCGTGGCTGTTCAGGCCTCACCTACAACCTAGAATACATTGAAACTCCAAACAAGTTTGATGAAGTTGTTGAACAAGACGGAGTAAAGGTTATCATTGACTCTAAAGCTTTGTTCTCCATTGTTGGCTCCGAAATGGACTGGCTGGATGACAAACTCTCGTCGAGATTCATTTTCAGAAACCCAAACTCAAAGGGAACTTGTGGCTGTGGTGAGTCCTTCATGGTGTGAACCCACACCACACCACACCGCATCACATCACCTTCCTCATATATTTATTCTACTACTAGCATTGCACTTTTTTTTTTTTTGTGGTGGTTGATTTTTGTGGTGTCCATCAACCACGAATGACCACTTCCACCTTCACTTTAGCTTTCACTGCTACCACTTTCTCTTTGTGTTGGTGTGTTTTTTCTGTCATATAGGTTGGAAACAACCACAATTTATCAATTTCTTCTTCCACCTTTATTGTTCACACCAGGAAGGAAGCTCAGCTATCTACAGAATATCACACACACCACCTGATACAAAATGTTGCCAATAACTATCCTGATTTCTCTAGCCAACTTGGTGGTGGTGGCCTTGGCCTCGTCCCACCAGCCAGCTGTGGCAATCACTGACAACCCAAGGGATGTTGTTTTGAGAGCTGACTTTCCAACTGGTAACTCACAAACTGTCGTCGGTATCGTGCAGTTTTACTCCTTGAATGGTACCACAAAGGTTCATGTTGATATCACTGGTTTGCCTAAGAACTCTGGGATGTTTTCTTACCACATCCACGACAAGCCTTTAGGTCCACCAGGCTCCAGATGTGAAGAGACTAGCGACCACTTTAACCCTTTCGGCTCCACCGGTAATTGTGATTTGTTGGCAAACGATGCCATGTGTGAAGTTGGTGACTTGAGTGGCAAGCATGGTTTGATTAACACCACCTGTTTTGAAACGTACTACTACGACCCATACTTGTCCTTGGATTCAAATCATCCTCAGTACATTGGTAACAAGGCTATTAACATCCACTTGGTTGACCAGAACAATGTGAGATTGGCTTGTGCCAACATCCTACCTTCGAAGGAACCAGAAGACTTGTTGATGTTGAATACGGAGACTGAGCGTCAAGAGGTTAGAAAGTATGAAGAGCTCTCTGGCGTGAAGATTGAGAGCTATAATTACGATAATGACTATGACTATGACGGAGAAGACGCCTACGTCTATGCCGAAGAGTATGACGATGACTTGGAATTCAATTCGGCTGAGGCCGTGGCTGAGGCCGTGGCTGACGTTGCGGCTAAAGAGGAGGATGGAGAGGAGGTTCCACCTGTGGAGAGCCGTGACTACGAAGACATTAATGCCCCAGAAACTAAAGATGATCAAGGGACACACGCAGAGCATTTGGACTTGGATAATACGGACTCTGATTTGGAGGAGATGGTGGGTGAAGGGAACAATTCTGGATCTGGTAACCACACTGTCATTGCCGCAAACTACACCACTGTTGGAGATGGAGGAGAGGATGGTGAGGATGGAGGAGAGGAAAATGCTGGTAACAGATTGCAGTATCAGAATATCTTGAGCTCAGTTGCTGTTGCTGCTGCCGCCTCTGTTGCTTTGTTGATGATTTAGAACCCCCCATTAAAGGTTTGGATTAATCATTCATTCTTCCACTACTCTACCTTCATTTCATTTAGCGTGTGGTGTATGCTGCTGTGTCTTTGATTTTTTTTTATAATTAGAAAGAGTATTAGGTTATCTTGAAGTAGTATTGTAGATATACACTTAACTTGAACACGAGCATTGTAACATTGTCTTTTTATCGTCTTCATTGCTCAACCATTTAGTCTCAAGCTCCTTGAGCTCATCACCCCATTGGGATTCATCGTAAGGGTTTGAGCTCATCTTGAGCAATTTGGACAAGATCGGTAAATTTTTCTGGTCATCGTCCTTTATAGCGTCGATAACCTCCTCCAGGATCCAGTTTCTAGGAATGAACTTTGGGTTTGCCAAAGAGGCCACCCGATGTCTCTCACTGTATGTGATTTGCTGAGATTCCAATCTCTTCTTGTACAGAGCCAACCAATCGTCAATGGCATCAGCGAGTTCCTCGTTTCTTTCACGATCAATCTTGTCCTCTGGGTTCTCAAATCTTTCAATAAACTTTTGTGGGAGAAACACATATCTGTTGGACAAGGATTCATCATTCTGCAATGAGATGAAGAACTGGTTGTAGTCAACCTGTGTTTTAAACAGCACGTCCAAAAGTTTTGCAAACAAATCGTTGTCACCTTCAACAACATTGATCAGACCAAGACGTTTCCCAAGCAAAGAGTTGTAGTTAGTCATAAACACCTCCTTGTACTCATGTGAAGCCAGTTTGATCACCGCACTTGCACGGTCCACAACCTTCTTTGCAGCTTCTTCTCCTCCCGTGACACCTGACTCGATGAATGTTGGGTCGTCAATGAGGTCTGGGCCTGCCCCAATCAACTCAATCAAGCTTTCACCCAACCTCGTCAAGTTCCAAAGAATGACAGTTGGCTGATTGTCAAAGCTGTAACGAAGGGATGAATCGTCATGGTTCGGAGTGTAGCTTGGGTTGAACTTGTCAAGAAAGCTAAACGGACCAAAGTCGATGGAGAGTCCCATGATGGATGTATTATCAGTGTTCAAGACACCATTGAGGAACCCATAGGCCTGCCAATAGGCCACTGTATGGGCATTGAGCTGAATAATCTTGCGGTACATCTGTTCATAGCGTGTGGTGTCATTCAGATCAATTAGTGCTTCTTCTTCAGTTTCAGTTTCAGTTTCAGTTTGGGCTTTATGCTTGTCCTCTTTGAAACGACCAGGTTCAAAAGCTGGTAAATAATTGCCAAACACCTCATCAATAATGTAATCTGAAAGGGCCCTCAAACCAGTACGGTCTTTCTTGTATCTGTAATAGTCAAATGTACCGATTCTGATCCAGGTTGGAGCAAACCTCAACACCACAGCGCAGGTCTCTGCACCTTCCCTTTGCGCGTAGGTGCCAGGGAGCAAGGACAAACTTAAAGCTCTTGTTGAAGGAATGCCAACACCATTAAGTGCCTCAGAGATGATAAACTCACGCAGACTAGATCTCAGCACAGCTTTACCGTCTGCAAAACGAGAAAAGGCAGTCTTGCCTGCGCCTTTCAATTGGAGCTCAAACTTCTTGTCCTTGCTTGTCTCAACATTAAACAGATTGACAACACGGCCATCACCCAATTGACCTGCAAACTGGCCGAATTGGAACCCTGCATACGCTTGAGCATAAGGGAATATCTCATCGTTGTGGATAAAGGTCTTCCCAGACACTAAGCCCTGGAAGTCATCCTCCTCGCACACCTGAGGATCGAGCCCGAGAGTTTCTAGAGCACTTGGAGAGGTAATTATATGTCTGTATTCTTTACGCCTAGTAGGAACGGTGTACTGGAAAGCACCGCTCTTCAGGAGCCGTGGCGTGTGGAACTTTGCAGTTTGGAGCTGCTCGTTATCAGATTGAAGGATCTCCGTCGCTGCTGCAATTGTGGGGATCTCTGGATCCGCTGCGAGTGTTCTGGCAAAGGGAGATGCCTTAGCAAGAGCATGGAGGGTAACTGGCATTCTTCTAGATGGATGTGGAGCCATTTGCCATTTAGAGAAGAAGAAGAAGAAGAAGGGGTTGCCTGCCTTCAAACGATGTTTGCTTCCCCAGAAATATAAATTACCCGGCCTGCGGAATCCGCAGTGGCCATACCAGATACGATGACGTAATATTTTTTCCCGCACCAGCGCTCATAATCAAAACAGACAGCTGGACAGACTAGTTTGTGATGTATAAGTTAACATAGTTCAATATATAAAAACAATAGCTTCTTCATTCGAAAACAAACTTCAAACTCAATACCTCGAACTCTCTTGCATTGACAGGAATCTCAAACACCCCA
Source organism: Barnettozyma hawaiiensis (assembly GCA_003706665.2). Taxonomy (NCBI): domain Eukaryota; kingdom Fungi; phylum Ascomycota; class Saccharomycetes; order Phaffomycetales; family Phaffomycetaceae; genus Barnettozyma; species Barnettozyma hawaiiensis. The sequence goes on along the minus strand of PPLY02000029.1, from coordinate 50,570 downwards.
GTAGTCTTCTCTTTGAATGGTAGTTTCTCCAATTCATCCTCCAGTAAGTTTACAGAGAGAACGTGGCTCAAGTTTAAGTGATTTGGAGGGCGAATAACCACCTTCCCTGAGGCGAAACCACCTTGTGATTCATACAGTCTCACCACAATTGATGCAGTCTTTCCCTTGGTACTTTCATTCAGCACGGAACTGAGCTTCTTCTTGCTGAAGTCATCCTCTAGTCTCTTCAAATTTGACAAAACAAGGTTGTTGTTTGGGGTGGATACACTGATGAAATTTGCAAAATCCCTAGTGTGAGCCAACTCATGACGACCAACAATGTCAATCTCTCCGTTATGAGTGTCTTCTTTATCAACGACAGTTGGCCACAACGGATAGTTGAATTCAAACCCGGCACGGGTGCTTTCTTCAAGACCAGAATAACCACCAAGTATACCAAACTTGAACTTGTGCTCACCCTTATCAGCATCTGGATCTGGTTCTCTTGGACCCCTAAGCAAGGACAAGGTGATGATTTTACCGCGTACACCACCCCCATACTTGCAGTCGTTGACCACTGTAACAGAGTGACTGGCATTGCTGAGATTCTGGAACTTGTGATGAACAGTCTCAAACTTGGCAATGTCCCATGTAGTGTTAGTGTGGGTTGGACGCGAAGTGTAACCGAATTGAGTCTCATGAGAGGCGTTTGCAGAGTTGATTGCTGTTGGGAATTGCACCTTGAGGAAAGTTCTAGACTCCAACCAAATCGCATGACAGCTGAATGTCAAGGGAGAAGACGAAGAGTTGGTGTATGAGTCAATCATGGCATCAAGAGAGACAATTGTCTTGATGGTGGAGTCATCGCTGATCTTGTGCTCAAGAAGAACACTGGCCCTGAGTGGACCCTTGTCGTTGATAATGATTGAAGTTGGTGCCACCGTGGTGATGACATCTCCAGAGTACACCTCAGTGTCCCATGCTTGCCAGTTGAGTGGTGTGTCACGGAGAAGAATATATTCCACACCACTAGTGTTTTGGTCAATCATTTCAAAGTCATGCTTATGGTCATAGATCGATGTGATTGTTCCCTTAGTGAATTTCACAGTATACTGGCCATTCGACAATTCAATCAAGTCTTTAGACACTTGGACAACCTTGGCTGGGTGTTTAATCGCAGTTGACAATGACACAGGTGACAGGTGATTAAACTCAGAGGTTTGGCAATAGACGTACTGTGATCTCGCAGTCGATTTCTGCAGATGAATCTCGTGAGATATCAATGAGATCAGGGATTGTGGAACTTTGTACACCCCTGATCTTGTCCATGGTAGTGTATTCAACAAAACCAGCTCCTTATCATTACTGGAACACCCCTTGTAACCTGTCAAGAATTGAATGGCGTCATCAACCAACTTTGTTCCTTTCTTTACCACATTCTTGAGTGAGGGATGTACCTCGTCGTAGTAAACCATTCCGATACAGCTTCCCGGTAAGATATCATGGAACTGACACAGTAAGACATCTTCCCACAATGCTTCAATCTCTTTGGCAGGGTACCTATAGTACTCCTCCTCGCTGCTCTGTGAGTACAAAGAGGCCAAAGTGGCAAAGAATTCCAGGTCATGCAACAAGATCTCACTCTCACGCATTAACTTCTTGACCAATGCCTGAGAGGTATAAGTTCCACGATGGAACTCAAAGTAGAGTTCACCTTCCCAAGTTGGTAGCTTCTTACCCTCGTTTGAAGTCTTCAACAAATCTTCAAAGAAGGAATTTACTGTATGCTTTTTGGTTTGGAGATCAACAGTAGGTAACAGTCCCACCGTGTTGCTCAACCCTCTGCAGCGGCGCAATTTCTCCAGCATATCTGGTAACGGACCACCGCCACCATCACCCTTCCCATAACATAACAATCCCGCCTGGTGGGACGTCAAGTTCTTATGATTGGACAAAGAACGTTGCACATCGCCAAAGTTGGCATCTGCTGTGTATGTGTTATCTGGTGGCATATGGACAAGCACTTGGGATCCATCTAAACCGACCCAGTTAAACGAAGTGTTAGGAAAGCTGTTGATGTTGTTCCAACTCAACTTCTGAGTCAAAAAGTACGGCATGTCAGCCAATCGGCACAACTGTGGAATTTGTGATGAGTATCCAAAAGTATCTGGAAGCCAGAAAGTTGAGGCCCTGTGATTAAAGTGCGACTGGAGAAATCTTTGACCAGCAAGGAATTGTCGGACAAGAGACTCTGGGTGTGGAATGTTGGTATCGTGTTCAACCCAAGAGCCACCGATTGGGATGAAGCGTCCCGATTCAACAGCCTCGGACAATTGGCTAAAAACTTCTGGATGGTCATCTTCCAGCCACTTGAATTGTTGCATTTGAGAGGCGACAAACTGGTATTCTGGGTAGCGTTTGAGCAGATTGAGTTGAGTGGTCCACGAACGTGCCACTTTTCTTCTCGTTTCGGCCAATGGCCACAACCAGGCACTGTCGATATGGCAGTTCCCAATTCCATATACATCAACTTTCTTCAATGGATTCGTGCTGTACACCCTATGGGAGTGCGCATCTGGACCAAGGAAGGTTTCTGCAATCTTCAGGCACGCATCCAGAGAGTTGACATCATTGTGATCAAAAGCGTCCATAATATCAGTGGCAGCCTGTCTTGCTCTGTACTTTTGGGAGGTGCCACCAGGGAATTCTCTGGCAGCATCGCTAATGATCCAGAAATCAATTCTCAATTGACGGGCCTTGAGGTTTGGAACAATAAGCGAAGCATTGTTGAGTCTAAAGTAACGGTTTGGATCAGGCGGAGATATATCTGAGGTCATACCAACACCAAACATCCCGTTGCAAGCCATCTCGATATAGACAGTGCCCGCTTTTGTTCGTAGTTCTGGTGGCAAAATGAAATCATTTCTCTCGCCTCCAGTGAAAGCTTGTAGTGGCAGGCCATCAGCGTTGTAGACCATAGCCTCAGACGAGGAGTCCCATTGGAACCAAACCTCCTCCTCCTCCTCAACCCATTCTTCAGGAACAGCAATCTCCAGTTTAAACCAAAAAGTCTTCCAACTGGGACCAAACCTGTCGCCGATATGAGCCTTTTTCTCAAACTCAACTTTCCCAATGATATCCTTGAAGAGAGGTCTCTTCGTCCCCTTCACTTCGTACACCTTGATACTGGCAATCGGTTCACGGGCTCTTGTGTAGAACTTTGGCAGGTAGAGGTCGGCATACTGGCCCCCGTCATCAGTGAATTGTCTCAATCTTTGCTCGTAGATGTGATCGATCTGTTTGGCATTTGGCTTCTCCAAAAGCTGCGGGTAGCTCATCGTTTACTTTGGCGGCTGAGTTGCTGCTGATGCTGCTGTTGTTTGTTGGCGGCTGTTCAGTTTCAGTTCGCATTTTTTTTGACACCAAAAAAAAAAATTGGTTGTGGGGGAAAATCGGAAAGGTGTTCGCGGGAACACTGGCCGTTCTGTTTAGGGCCGAGAGATGAGAGTACAAAATTGAGTATGATGAAGAGTATGAACAACCAACGGGGACAAAAATACAGGCAGGGGGGTGTTATTCGACGTATCCACCACCAGCCACGCCACCTCTTCCACTGTGTCTAGAAAAGTAATCAAAATCAACACTGACGGCGTTAGCCAGCATTACAGCCCTCTCCTTCCACCCCAACTGTTGCATATCAACCTGGTACACACCTGTATCTGTAAACATCTCTCTAGCCAATCCAACCCAGTTTCTGTCAATTTTCCCGATAAGGCTCCCATGGTCGTCCATCACTTGAAACTCAAAGGCGAGGAATGGCGAGTCAATCTCGCCAAACTGGACAAAAACTTCATCAGCACCAGCACCAGCGCTCTTATTCACAAACAAGTCATAACGACGACGCCATAGATGCCATTTTTGAACCGATTCGCCAACAACTGCGCCATTGATGATCACCTTGATGTGAGAGTTGATCAGACTGAAGTTCCTCTGGATCCGCATCACCTCGTTGCCATAAGTGTCAAACACATCCACGGTAAACGGTCTGTGTAGTCTATAAATCTGTCTCAGGACCGTGCTAATGATACCAGTGTTCTGTTCCTGCATCTCTGCCACCGGCTGGGCGTTTGGTGTGTAAACCATGTATCTATTGTGCTGTTCAAAGCCCAAAGCAACACTCATGAATTCAATCTGACGTTCAAGCACGAGAAATGGTTGCTCTAGCAGTGAAAGGCCATGTCCTGAGCTCTGGGGAGTCTCAATCGTGGTATTGTCAATTCTGTCAAGCACTTGTCTCGTCATCCCACTGGGCGTCGTTCTTCTCGCCCCCCGTCTGACGTTCCGGGGCAATGGCGAGTAGAGCCGAGTAGAGGCCCATTTTAAGCTGGGCTTGGTCTTGGGGGTTATCGAGCACGCTGAGAGCACCGACGGGCCTCGCAAAGCTCCTCTTGCCAATGTTTGAAGCATTCTCTCTGTTACTCCTGCTTTTCATATAAGTAGAAAGAGTGGCAAAAAGTTATTTTGTATATATAAACTAGAAAAGTGCTACAACAGCAACAACAACAAGCATTCATTCATTCATTAAAAAAGAGAGACAGAGCAAGAAGAGCCAATTGCGATTCGTCCAAATCGCTGATTGGAGCAACAGCCCACCTGAGCCAGAGGGGGCTCTGTCCGACTGTGTTGAAGCGGTGTGGGTTTCTCAGTTCAGGGCTTCATAACCACATAACCACATATCCACATAACCAATTTTTTCCCACTTTTTTTTTTGGGTGTAGATCTCTGTTACTGTCGAAAGAGCAAACAAACGAGAAGACAGTAAAAGCAATTGGCCATCGATTGAGTCGTATCACAAGTTTTTGTCAGTCTCTTTTTGACTGCTGCTGGCTGAATGTTTTTTTTTCTCTTTCAGCATCGATCGCGAAAACAGTTTGAAGAAAGAAAAAGAAAAACTAATTTAAAAAAAAAACGACCAACCAATTTTTCAAAACAAGGCCAAAGCCAAAGCCAAAGCAAAAATCAACTGGCCAGTGTGCGGAATGCTCAGACTAACACGTTCGCTACACACGTTACCGCGCCTCACAAAGCCATCAGTGTACTCAGCACCGCAGTTCGCTATTGTCACACAGCACCACCAACATTTGCTGTCGCGTTTGAACGAGCTGACTGCAGGTACTGCTGATGAGACAAGACATCCATTGGCAGCTGCGCTGATGGCACAAGGTGACGCTAAGAGACAGAGAGTATACTCGACTGCCTCTGATGTGTGGAGTGTCCACTTCTTTTTGCAGCAGTTCAAGCCAAGTGCGACGGCGGCTACTTCTGTTCCTTCTAGAACATTGGAGGCAAGAATCAACAGAGACTTTGGATCCTTGGAGGGTTTGAAGCAGGAGATTCTGGAGAAGGCCGAGAGCCTTGTTGGTCAAGGGTGGGTCTTCCTCGTTGAGGACTCGTCCAAGAAGCTGCAAGTGGTTGCTATTAACAACTCTGGTTTACCATTTGCCCAAGCCAGGTTGGACAGGGATTTGAATGGTGCCATTTCGGAGCAAGACTATGCCGAGTTGAAGAGAAGAGAGGAGGAAACAAAGGGTGGCGTACAGGGCAGAGCATCAGATGATATCCCGCTATTGGCTTTCAACCTATGGGACGTTGCATTCATGGAGGACTTTGGCGTGAATGGCAAGCAAGCGTTTGTGGAGAAGTGCTGGAACGATTTGGACTGGGAGGTTGTTAATGGCAGAGTGTTTTCCCTATAACGACATCCCTCCTCTGTGTGTGTGTCTTTTATAGGTCTTGTTTATAGTATTACATTATTCTGTTGACTCAAGGTTGGTAATAGTAGAGTCAGCAGTATACATCCCAGATGCGTTCACGTTTGTTCAACCCATCTTTTCCGACAAACTTGAACTTCACCTGAATGCCCTCCCTAAATAAACATCCACTGATCAATGTTCTAGGCCTCTCAACCCACAGATTCAAAACATCCACAGTCATTTGGTGAAGATCATGCATGGTGTCAACGCCTCCTTCCGTGAACCGTATGCCCAGAACAACAATGTCCTCGTTGTCAGAACCATGGACAATATCAACAACCTTCAACTGTGCTCTAGGATCTTTCATTCTCCACTTCTGCACAAGCTCATCTGCAATTGAGTCAAAGTGATCGGCACGGAACTCATCCTGAATAGTGGCCTCCACAGGATCAATGTACCCAATGACACCCTGAATAGGCACCAGGGGCCCATTCTTGGCCCTCCATCTACCTTTCCTCAACTTCTCCAATCTCTCCTCAATAGTATCATCAAAGAACTCGTTAACCTCTTGAACCTCTGTCAGATTGTCGTAATCGAGAGCATAACTGTCGTACCCCAATACAACTGAACCGATATCAGCGAGGGACACATCATCATGCAAAGAATCCTGGATTCTTCTCAAGGCTGCAACATTCAGACCGATGGCTAGACCTTCTCTGAACCAGGCTGTGGTTTCCAAGAGCAGTGATGGTCCATGTTCGACTTTTGGAGAAAATGATGCAAATGGGTCGTGCTCCACCAATTGAACGGATAGAGCGTTGGCCAGTGTAGCTGCAAACAGTAATGAAAGTTTCATCATGTGGCCGTCTTGGTCTCTTTGGAAAAGAGGCGCGGGTGTGAGTGTGGTAAAGACAGCGTGTAGAAGATAAAGAAGTTTGAAGTTGAGAGGCTTTTTTGACACCCGTAAATATCGCCACCTATCAGCCACCCCCAACAAACAATAACACGCACACACACAAAAAATCAGTGAACTGTGAAGGGAAAAAATCTTGAATGGTGGCACCAGAAAGCTTTGCAAGAACTGGTGGCGCATTGGTGATTCTCAGTCTGCGCATGCTTCAAGCATGAGATCCTTAAATTCTCCATCTGCCCAGCTCTCCCCATGTGTAATCAACAAGCCAAAAATCTCTTGACGCATTTCATTCACCATTCTCTTTGTATTATCCAATTCTCTTTGGTCACTAACAGAGACCTGTGGTGGCTTATTGTCAACAGTTGAAGGATCTCCTCCTGTAAAATGGAAACAACTCTCACTTCTCAAGGCATTGTTCTCAGCCTTCAGCTTTATCAAGACCCGGCGCTGTTCATCAATCTGGCTCTGGAGTCCCATAATCTGCAATGACAGCTGATCCCGTTCCTTCATCTTTGATCCAAGAACTAACTCTGCGCCAGGTATCCCTTCAACTTCGTGAAGTCCTCTTAAAAGTGGTAGAATAATCATCATTTGTTCAATGACGAGCCTTCTTAGTTCACTAATATCTTTCTGTACACTCAATCCAGTAGCATTTTCCGCCTCTGCCTCCACCTCCGCCGCTACCTCAACCATTGCTTCATGGAGAAGGAGTCTGTCGATTTCAGCAACAAGAGAACGATACACCTCAACAGTCTTCTTACAAACAGCCTTGTTTTCCGCCGGCGAAAAGCTCTTGGGAAGTGGCTTCAGTGGAGAAGGCACCACCAGATTGACAGATCTGGCAATATCAGCCACTGCGCTTCTGAGTGCCGCCATTGCCGCTGAGCTGAGACCTGGTTCTCTTTAAAAAGAGTAGAAGAAGAAGATCAAAAAATCAAAACAAAAAAATATTCAGATAAAACATAAACATCTAGACAAAGGCAAAGGCAAAGGCAAAGCACAAAAGCTCACACAGCCATGGATTTTCCGCCAATGTACACGCGACAGCCGAATGAAGCCGCCTGGCTTGCACAGCGCCAGCAGTGGGCCCAACACATCCTCAGCATTAGCCAACAACCAGAGACCCGCCAATGGCGCCTCACGCTTACCGATAACACTCCACTTTTCACCAATGCCAAAATCAACAGAAAGCTGGACACTGCCACATCTCGGGAGGTAATACTCTACATGTTGGACCAGAAACAGCTGATCAAGTGCGGTGGAGAGGACGAGTACTTTGTTCTGTGGAATTCTCTGGAGCAATGGGCCTCTGTGATACTCGAGTTTGTTGAAAGAACAGCGCAGACGACATCTGTTCTTACGCTGTACGAGCTGAAGAACTCGCCGGGAGAGCTGTTCGAGGGAATGCCAGAGGAACTTATGGAGCGCATTGTGGATGTGCTGGTGAAAAGAGGAAGAGGTGTGGTGCTGAAGGAAGGAGGTAAAGTTGTTGGCGTAAAGATCACTTAGCATGAAGAAAGTTGTCATACGGTCGGCACGGATACGATACGATACTCAATTGCTTATAGAGGTTTGAATATACACCGAACCAGCTATTCCTAGATCCAGCAAGAGAGAGCCTATATATTCAGATAGTCAACTTCTGCTCAGCTGGAATCTCAACGCTTTCTCTTTGGACGTACAATGGCTGGTCATCCTGCACACTGAACTTCTGGTTTTGTGGAATAGTCACTTCATCTCTCTGCACATATGATGAGGGAATAGTTGCTGAGGTGGAGTTACTTGAAAGTTGAGAAGACGAAGCGCTAGCAGCCTGCTGCCATGCCGGGATTGAAGTGGCAGTGGTGGATGGAGAAGAACTGGTCGATGAAGCTGGGAAGGACGGGGAGGAGGAGGCGGACAACAGCTGCTGTTGTTGTTGTTGTTGTTGTTGCCATAGTGGAATTGAAGTCTTAACTGGTGCTGTGTTGTTAGAAATGTCAGTTTTACCGGTGGTGGTGCCGGTGGTGGTAGCTGCAACAATTGGTGGATTCGTTGGGGTGTTGGTCTTGATGTGGGCTTTCTTCAAGATCTCAGAAGCAGATGGGATGCTGGAGACCGCAGGAATGGGACTGGTGCTTGTGTTGGATGACGCTTTGCTCTTGATCAACTGCGCAAGGGACTTGAGCTCGGATTGAATGCTTTGGACCTCCATTGAAATAACACTTTGCTGCTTCTCAATGGCCTTATCAAACGAGTTCTTCAAGTTCTCAACCTCTGATTTCAAGTACTTGATATCAGACTCAATCTTGCCATTCTTGTTCTTGGTCTCGGTAATGGCAGCCTCCACTGACTCTATAACCTCGCCAATCTGCTTGGTTTTCTCCAATTCATTGTGCTTCAACTCGGCAGTGGTGTCATCCAACTGCTTCAATGTTGCCTCAATACGTAGAAACTCCTCCTCTAGAGCCTCCTTGTCCTGATCCAGCTTGGACTTGGATGGTGGAAGAATAGATGGGATCAAATGACGGGTAGTGAGCTGGTACAGCGCATAACTCAGCCCGACAGTGGTCGTGGCCATGATGAAGTAATCTTTCCAGTCTCTCTGTGGCACAGGTGGTGGCACTGCTGGCGACGCTTGGACATATGATGGAGTGTAGTACGGTGTTGGTGCACTAGAAGGAGTGGTTTGCTGTTGCTGTTGAGTATCATCAGTGGTGCTGCTGGCTCTTCTCAAAGCCTCATCCACTTCAGCCTTGTTCAGTCCCTTGGACTCCAAAAATTCAATCTTCTTGTCAAGCTCGGCACCAGCAACTTGCGGGTCCTTCAAGAACGCAATTGCGTTAGCGATGAGCTCCTCACGCGACATTCCTTTACCTGTGTAGCTGCTGCTGTTGCTGTTGTTGTTGTTGTTGTTATCAAATAAATCAAGTCGAGTTTTTTTTCTAACCCGGGAGGAAGGCAAAAAACTAATTTCAGGGTGTCTGTTTTAGCCGAGATGCCGAGATTGAGTGGAGGAGAAAGGGATGATGAGTCAGCATTTTGATACACACTATCCACATTATCCACATTATCAACTTCTGTACAAGTGGTGGTGTTGTTCAGATGCCAGCACTTTTCGTGCAAGCACTTCACAATGATCTCCACGATGACTTCCAGTTCGAGACAACGCTTCGACTGCTGCCCTTCTCGGATCAAGTGAAGGTGATGCGGATGAAGTTTGAGCGCGATGCTGTCAAAGTCCTCGGAAGCGCACTCTTACAACGCACAGTGCTGGGTCTGGTTGTCGGGAGCGGAGAGTTGCATATCAGATATGGATCCCAGGGAAAACCGTTTATAGTGGGCGAGAAGAGCCAACGCCAGAGGACACATTTCAACATGTCCAATGAGAAGGAGATGAACGGAATGATTGTTGCGGATGACGCTGAAGTTGGTCTTGATCTGTCGATGAGTCGACAAGAGAGGGTGGAGCAGTTCCAGGACATCCTGCATCGGTTCGAGTATGAGTATTTTGTTTCCCATGAGTCAGAGTTTCATTGGTGCTGGGCTTTAAAGGAGGCGTATGGGAAGTACATTGGCTGTGGTATTAATTATGACCTCAAGACAGTGAGAGCATCGTGGCCACTAAGGAAGTGCTGCACTGGAGATGACCGTGATGCTGATGGGACAGCAGAGAGGTTTAGTGTGTTCGAGAGGAGGAGGAAGACGTGGTACACCTCCGAGCTATTTGTAGACGATACATTGTGTGAGTTGGGGTTGTGGTTTTGCGAGGTTGAAGAAGGCGTGGTGGCTTGTGTTGTAGGGTGTGGGGGACCACCGGTTCTCTACCAGAGCAGTGTGAACGAGTGTGTGAAGGCAGCTACACTGGAATTGTGAGACTGAAAGAATTGTATATATGTATGTATACACATATAGAAGCTTTTGTTTTGATTATTATTAGTACCAGTGAAAAATATAGTCAACCAACCAACCAACAACACCAGCCACTGAGAGAACAATATACACACAATGATGGAGAAGGAACACCAGCTCAACAGTGTGGCTCATGCCCGCTACTTCGGCTACTTCCTCCACGTTCTGCCGACGCACACACAGTCACATGACTCCAACAAGCTCATGCTGCTCTACTTTGCCCTCTCATCTCTCAGATTACTTCAGCAGAGCCCACCAGAAGAGGACATTGCAAGTTTCATTCTACTCCACTTGGTAGACGACCACAAAGGGTTTCGTGGGAGTCTTTCCCACAAGATTGGGAACTCTGCTAGTGTCTACGATCCACCGACTTTGCCAGCGACTTATGCTGCTCTGTCCATTCTGCGCCAGTTGCCAGCACTGGACCACCACCGGGGCCAGGTCCCGGTGGACACGATCTGGGAGTACGTACTGTCCTGTCAGCAGGATAATGGTGCATTTTCCTCGTATGTTGGCTTGGATGGTCCCATTGGCGACGGAGATTTGAGACTGTGTTTCATTGCGAGTGCCATTCGAAGACTTCTGGGTGTCACTTCGACAAGCCACATTGCCGCAATGGAGAGATACGTTCTCTCGACGAGGACATTCACCGGTGGACTGGGACCGGACGAGTCCCACGCAGGACTCACATTCTGTGGACTAGCTGCGTTGAGTCTAAGTGGTTGTCTCCAGGAACACGACTGGTCCAAGACGCTCGACTGGCTGGTCCATCGCCAGATCTCGTTCCCGGACACAAATGCTGCCATAGCACAGTACGAGTTCAGTGATTTGACAGACGAGGGTGCGTTCAATGGGAGAGAGAATAAGTTTGGCGATACCTGCTATGCATTTTGGGTTATTGCATCGTTGCGATTATTACGGCCACAAGCCCAGGCTCCTGATCTCGTGGATGTCAATGCAGTTAGAAACTGGCTATTGGGAACTACACAGTCAATGAGAGGTGGATTTGGGAAGTGTGATGCGGATGATGTGGATCCATTGCATTCATTTTTAGGACTCTGCGTGCTCAGTATGCTCCGCGAGCCTGGAGTTGGCGAAGTTGATGTGGAGTTGGTAGTTCCATTATAGAGGCCTTTGCATCTACTTTCACACACACACACACACACACACACCTCCTTTATATTAGTATTTACAAGAACCTTCGGGGGATATTCACTTCAGTGATGTGGCTTTAACCACTGTATTACTACTATTACTGATTGGCTGCTGGTGGTGTCCTCCCCATCTCACAATCTCCTCATAAATTCCCCATGCAACACCGGCACTCCCAGCTTTTCTCACGAGTCTCAAGCCGACACCACTCAACAAACCTTTCACTCCTTCACCACGGGCAAGCGAGAGAGCAGTGCCAGTAAAAGACGCATACTTTTTTGGATCAAGCTGCATTCTGGTCTTTATAGTGTCAAACGGTGCTGTGATTATAGTTGCTAAAGACGCAGACATCAAGGCACTGCTTGAGTTGATCACTGCACTGGTCGAGATGCTCAGCCGGCTGCTGCTGGCTCCTCCTCCTCCAGACCCAAGCGAGCTCAAAGCTTCTTCTCTACCAGCATTCAAAGTGGTCAATGTCGCCTTCCACCACTCGTAAAGTCCGACATAGAGACCAGCATAAGGGGCATCCCTCGCAATAGTGGCACCTGAACCACGAACAAACCCTCGCATGCCCTCCGTGGCCCAAATGTCCCGCACAGCACACGTCAGAGAGGAGTAATGGTACACTGTGGACTCAAACCGCACCTTGATTATCGTGATGGGCATCGTGATAAGCCCGACCAGTGCTCTTGCGACAAATCCAGTGGCCAGGTTTAAAGGCGTGGAGAGTTTCGGGAGAACAGATGAGCTCTTGAGGCTGCTGCTGCTGGCTGCTGCTGTTACTGCTGCTGTTGATGCTGGAGTAGCGAGTGCTGTACGGAAGATATTCAGTGTAGTGAGATAAAGCGCACTGCCGACACTGGTACGAAGGGCGCTTGCCGTAGTGCCTCGCCAGAGCGAACTGAGAGATTCAAGCTCACGTAACGTCTGTGACAAGGAACGGTTGCCTTGTTGGACCCGCGTCTTTAGGAGATCCAGTGGCTGGAGGGCAACTGCAGATGCGAGCCCCCCAAGGAAACCACCTAATAGATGGCTGTTGCTTTTTGTGGTTGACATTTTTGGATGGATAGTCACCTCTAACTTTTGATTCGATCGAAGAAGAGTTGGTGAGGAATGAAAGAAGAACTGCTGGTGTGAGGGATGATTGTTATAAACTAAACTGGCCTGACCTCTCTGGGTGGCAGGGTAAACTAAAAAAATTAAGAAAAAAAAAAATTAAAAAAATGGTGCATCCTAAGAGGTTCGAACTCTTGCTCCTTACGGAACCCGATCTTGAGTCGGGCGCCTTAGACCACTCGGCCAAAGATGCTTTTGTTGGACACGTTTCGGCTTTGTAGTTCTCTACTATATTTTCACAATTGGATTACATAATCACTGACTAATATAACGTTTAGGAAAAAGGTGTTGGGCTGGACAAAAATCGAATGATATAATGAAATGAGCTACAATTTCACACCCCCGGCCCCGCTTCGAAACAGCTCCCTACATCTGTCAAACTCACCAAGATGTCTACAGCACGTAAAGCTTTGAAACCACTCACAGCTGGACAGAGGGCGTTCCTTGCGCGCCTCGTGCGTGTCGACCAGGCGGGTGAACTGGGAGCCAACTACATCTACGCTGCACAGCATGCGGTGCTCTCCCGCACCAGACCTGAGTTGAAGGATCTTCTCCAGCACATGTGGGACCAGGAGATCCATCACCATAACACATTCAATAACCTACAAACGACACACCGCGTGCGTCCGTCAGTGTTGACACCATTGTGGAAACTTGGTGCCCTTGGAATGGGTGCCACTACAGCGTTGATGGGCAAAGAGGCAGCTATGGCCTGCACTGTTGCTGTTGAGACAGTGATTGGTGGACATTACAATGACCAGTTGAGAGTTCTAGAGAGAGAATTCCCACAAGGATCAGAAGCCGAGTCTGAAGAGATGAGGGACCTGAAGAAGTTGATTAGTGAGTTCAGAGACGAGGAATTGGAGCATTTGGACACAGCTGTACATAACGATGCTGAGAGTGCGGTGCCCTATTGGTTGCTAACTGAAGGGATCAAAGGTATCTGCAGAGTGGCTATTTGGGGAGCAGAGAGGGTTTAAACTGAAACTTCTTCCACCACCGTCGATCGATGGAGACTTTGTTTGTTCTTGTGAATTACGTAACATGAGTACAAAAAGCTAAGCTGTGAATGTAGTCTCTACATTCCTGTTCTGTATTGCGAGTGAACGTTTTTCCCAGAGGAGACATTTAGCAAGAGTTTACCAAAGCACAAGGTGCGGTTACCACCTCCCAACTCTGTGGAAACCTTCACAAAATAAAGCTGGGCCAGTTTCATATTACTATAATGATTATTGTGTGTGATACGAGCTGATAAACGATGATTCAATCCCTCTTTCTCAGTAGACCCATAAGCCGATGCAGTGATTGATTCAAGAAACGCCCGAAGCCGTGTTACATAATAAAAAGGGCACAGTATTGCCTGCGTACCTAACAGCACATACTCTTCTTCACTTCCTTACAATAACCATATATATTACCTCCAAGATAAACACCTCATAACCTTTGGTGAATTCACATTCATAGAGCTGACACCTTCTTTCCCAATAAGGCAACAGCACCTATGGAAGTAAATCCTCACTCCGGTTAAAAAAACACACACATACCTTCCACTAGTCCAGACAGCTTGTGCAACGTTGACACAAAGAATACAAATACAAATACAAATTCCCCACGCCAAAAAAAAGAGGTCCTTTCTCGGACGTATCGGAGATAAGATAATTGTGTTGACAGATTTCTTGGCAGAGGGTCGGCCCGGAGAAGTTTTTTTATATCCTTTGATACTCTATAAAACGATTTAGAAGAGACACTCTTTGTTCTATTTTCCCTTTTGCTAGTTCATAAAAGTCATTTTGTTTCAAATTCTTGATAATCCTGCGATATATGTGGACAAGAGGTTGGCTGGGTGTGTAATGAAGGCCAGTGCTTGCTTTCCATACCGGGAAAGGCATATGATGGGTTCATGGGGCTGTTCGTTCACCACTAGTGGAGATTATAATGGAGCGGGAGAAATAGATTGAGTCACGACATATACATTACAAAAACAGTACAGGGATCTACATCCTGGATTAAGGCCCATATGGTGGTTTTATTCTCAACCTCGTTCTTGAAGGTATGCCACAATGAAGAAGTTTCTTTGAGACACCATGCTTCATTCCAGATCAGCGACCTCATTTAAAAGAGAGGGTGATATATGTACATCCGCAAGAAATGACTGTGGAAAACATCTTTTGTATATACACTTTCCCAGGATGGGAGATGGAGGTATAGTCTCCCGTGAGACAATAAGAGAAGTATACCAAAAACAGTTACAAAACCTGATCCAAGTTTACTTACTCGTTCACTCAATTTCTGTCAATAGTCAATATTCAATCAAAACATGTCGATTCCGGGCCAAGGTCATAACAATATAAAAAACTTGCCACCTCTTAAAACTTACTCCAAGAATTCCCAAGGTCTTTAGTAAAATGACACATCTGTGCTTTATCTCTTCCGTTCAAATTCTTTCATTATTTTTTGGGTCTTTTCTTTTCAAAAACAAGAGTCATCTAGCAAGCAGTTGTACAACGACAGACCCCCCACCCAGCTTGAAGTACTATCTGCGTCCGTCTAGGTTCTCGCCCCTCCAGTCAAAACCAAAACCAAAACCAGACAGTCAGGAGGAAGCGAACAGATGTTCCCACTTCAAACCAGTCCATCATACAAGTTCAATGCTGTTACAATACTTTGGTCAACCTTTGACCCCTCTCTGAACTCATCCAATGTGATCTCGCCATCCTTGTCCTTGTCCATGAGGTCAAAGATCTTTTGAACACGCAGTTCCGGTGTCTTTTCATCCTCATCCAACTCAACCATAGATCCAATCATCTTGTAGATCGCAGTCACGATCTTCAGCATCTCCTCATACGTGATCTTCCCGTCATTGTTGAGATCGTACAGCTGGAACGCCCACACGAGCTTCTCCTCAAGCGACCCACGGCTCGTGACACTCAGCGCACAGATAAACTCCTTGAAATCTAACGTGCCAGACTTGTCCTGGTCAAACACTGCAAACACATAGTTACTGAAATCAGTCGGGTCTCCAAAGGGGAAGAACTGCTTATAAATTTTGATGAACTCTGGCTTGGTGAGCTGGCCTGAGGGGCAATCCCGCAGGAATCCTTTGTACCATTGCTGCAATTCGCGTCTGTCAAAGTATGTGGACTTTTTGAGCGCCGTCAGCTCGTCTCTAGATAGTTTAGATGCCGTTTTACCCATTCAGATCAACATGTGCTACCGTAGCAATTTCTCTCCTACTTTTAACTTGATGATAATAAACATCAAAAAAAACAAAAAACTCAGCCTCCAAATTCACCTCCGCGAAAATTACCACATACAGTTTATACGATTATATAATAATTTAGATATACTTACATAATCGACAATTACATAAACACTTACATAATCATTGTTTACTTATGTGGCCTTACCAACAAAATCATCAACGAGGGGCATTGTTCTTTACCAAAAGGGCAAAAAACACAAAAAAACACACACAGAGAGTTTCATGCTCTGATGTTCAGTGCAAGCGTGAGCTATAAAGAGAGGCTTGGGGAGATTTAGATTTAGATTTAGAGTGCGTGCAAGTTCAGTTTCGTTTCAAAAAAGTGCTCATTCGCTGTTTTGGTCTCAATGTCGTCGTCGTCTGCTCAACACCAGCATCAGCACCAGCATAGTTCTGAGTCTGAGTCTGAGGAACCTCCACAGCAACTTCTCCATTCTGACATCAGACTCAATCCACTCCATGAGATAGTCACCACGGCAGTCGCTATTGGTGTACTCTTTGGTGTTTCTGGAGCCACGTTCCTCCTAACTTCCTTCAAAGGCCCTTCGCTCTACTGCATGGCACTGGCAGTCTTCCATTTCCTCGAGTACTACGTCACGGCCAAGTACAACCCCACCAAGGTGCACAAGGAGTCGTTCATTATCAACAATGGACCGGCATACACCATTGCTCATACCTCTGCGCTGTTGGAGATGGGTGTTGAACGGTACTTTTTCCAAGATTGGAAGCTGTCCTATTCTGGTGTCAAGCTTGGTGGATGTATCCTGGTGGTTGTCGGCCAATACATTCGTTTTCTTGCAATGAAGACTGCAGGGGAGTCTTTCAATCACTATGTTCAGAACAAGAAGGCTTCAAATCACGAGCTGGTGACAAGTGGAATCTACGCAGTCTTTAGACATCCTTCCTATTTTGGCTTCTATTGGTGGGCTATTGGCACACAGCTCTTGTTGCTTAACCCCATCGGGCTCGTTGGGTTTTCCATCACTCTCTGGGTATTCTTCTCTGGAAGAATTGGCTATGAGGAGAGGTATTTGATCACGTTCTTTGGTGATGATTATGTGAAATACAAGGAGAGAACAAAAGTTTGGATTCCGTTTATCAACTAGGTAGGCTAATAATGTTATAATATATTGTATAAAAAAAAGAGAGAGAATGAAAGGACACAAAAGATGGAGAGAATGGCTACATATACCCAGAGAAGTAAATAAATATATACTAACCCTCACCACAAAGTTTCGTTCCATTTCATCAACTCACCAGCCTGTTGTGAAACATCTTTCTGGGCCTTCTTTCTCATGTAGAAAATAGGACAATCCTTATTGGAACAAAGCACATCTTGGTGCAAAGAGCCTTGGCATCTCTGGCATTGAGTCCACAACCTCGCAAACTTCACTTCAAGCGCACTCATTGAAGCCAATGCTTCGCTATAAAGTTGACCAGCTTTTGGTTTGCAGTTATCGCACAACGCACCCTTGTTGCTCTTACTCAGTGGGTTCTTGCAACCCTTGCATGTCTCTACCTTCTTCACAAATCTCATCAGCCCTCCACCGGCACTTGAAGCAGATCCCATGGTTACTGTTCTGGTATGAGCACCAGTCAGCAACTCCTTTGCTCTCTTCTCACCCAAGATAGGCTCAAAAATTCTGGTCAACGGATTGGACAGCTGGTTCTCCAAGTAGTACTTGAAATCAATTGGCAGTGAATGTTCTAGCACATAGAGTGGATCCTCTGACTTCTCATAGGATTTATTCCCAGCAGTCTTGATAATAACATAGGCAACACGATCACCAATGGCAGGTGCTGACCCAGCATCTCTCTTTCTCATTCTCTCAGCAAGCTCTACATGTGGCTGCTTGTTGGCATAATCTGATCGTGATAGGGCCTTGGTAATCACAAGTTGCTGCATATCAACTCTATTTTGCAACAGATCAGCAATGGTTTGCTTGACAAACTTCTCTGCACCTTCAACATCACGGTTCTCTAGAATTAGCTCAAGAACTTTGGTAATGACATTCTGTACCAATCTGCAATTGTCCCTTCTGACAGTCTCGATACCCTTAGTATCCATTTTGTCAAACTTATTAGGATTTGTCCAGTACAGGCCTGCATATCTCTTCTTGTTGATCAGTAAGTAGGGAAAATAAACCTTCTCGAACTCCAGCTTGATTGGTTTCAAAAACTTTGTAGAGACATACTCAGCAGCCTCTTCTCCCATCTTCATGCAAGTTGCCAGATCGTCGTGGCCAAACTTCACCATGACAGAATCAGTATCACCATAAATTACCTGGGCATCATACTGGTACCCATTCTTCATAGAGTAGTGTTCCTGTACCTCTTGCTTGGTCTTGTCAATCATTTCTCTACCAAAAGCAGTGACAGAGGAGGAAATAGCAAGACAGGGTAGCTTACCAATAGTGGCACCTGTGAAACCATATACAGAATTAGCAGAAATCTTCAAGGCCAATTGTCTACCATTCAGTACACCTTTTCTAAACGGATCAGTTTCCTTCTTTAAATCAGCCTTGGCTTTCTTTCTCGCAGTCAACAGCTCATCCAAAATGATTGGTAGTAGGCCTCTTCTCTTGGTTGCCTTGATGAAGCAGTCACCAGTTGGTGACTGCGTGTAATCCTCATTCTTCTTAAGACCAAGTTTAGTGATCGCTTGCTTTGTGAGAAGTGTGGTATAGCACAGGTTATGGGCCATCATGATACTCGGGTATAGCGAGCTGAAATCCAAGGTGGCAATCGGCACGTCGTAATAGCCCCTCTCTGGTTCAATGACAGTAGCACCTTCATACTGGACATCAGAGGAACCATTCTGTGGCAAGTTGGGTACCACAATATCCTCCTCTAGACACTTCCGGTACAGTTGCGAGACGACCTTGATCTGTTGACCTCTGGTCAGCAAGAATGAAAAGGGCACACCTGTGACTCTAGCCATTTCCGTATAATTCACCAGACACATCAATTTCTCCAAAAGACGAAGAGGCAAATAAGCATCCTTCAGGCAGTACACTGCCAGTCTTCTTCTCGTCTCACTGTCACCATTCTGTAACTCAGTGATGATGGAATGTTGCACTTCCTCCTTCTGTTCATTCAAGAAGTGTGCGGACACAGAGTTCAGTGTGTAGGTTCTCAGTTTGTACTCTCTTTGGATGAACTGCAGTAGATCCAGCTGCATTCTACCATCGATATTAATGGCCTTGGACTCTCTCGTACCATATGCTTTGGAGCTGAAAGTGGTATCCTTAGCCTCCTGCTTGACATGCTTCAGTCTGCCAAAGAATGGAAAGTCTTCCACACGAAGGGCCTTTGCACGATCCAGCAGGTATGGGAAGTCAAAGTTGGTGGTGTTGTAACCAATCATGACATCTGGATCCACCTTGACGATGAAATCTCTCCAAGCTCTCAACATGTCTCTCTCATCTTGATACTCAAAGATCTCAGAACCTGTGATCGGTGAACAGGTATTCACTGTAAAGACATTACGGACAAATGGTCTACTCTCACCTGATCTGGAGACGACGTTTGCAATTTGGATGACTTGGTCGTGTTCTGCTTCCGGGAAGATACCTTTTCTACCGGCACACTCAATGTCAAATGAAAGGATACGCACCGGAGCATTCTTCAGCCATTCTCCCTCAGGTGCATGCGAAATTAGATGTTTATAGTTAACAGTGACCTCTAGCTGGCAGGTGGAGATTTTGTTCGCCTCGGGAACTATTTTGTATGTGTTTTTAGGCAACGTGATCCAACTCATGCCTGTGATTTTACAATCAATCATCATTCTCAATAGATACTGAATGTTGTCAAATGTCATCGTTCCTTGGCCCCCAGAATTGAACATTCCTTGAAAGGTAACTTGGCCTCTCTCGAACCCTGTTCTGATCTTTGGTATGTCCTTCGCATTGGTCCCAATAATCTTCATAAAGGTTACTTTCTGGCCACCATTGTAGCACCAGATCGACTCCTTCTGGACCAGCTCAATGTCGTGCACACCAGCAAACATACTTCTCATGTATACTAGAAATTCTTGCAGGTGCTCTCTTCTGAAAGCTGATGGTGCTGGAACGTAAAGGTAATGCAAAAAGCCTGTGACATTACAGTGCACTGAGTAACCCTCCTCAGTGACACCAAAGAATCTGACGGCAGAAGATCCGTCTGTCAGCGACTCTTCAGCATCCAACTGTTGAAATGAAATTTCATGGGTCTCAGACCTGAAGTCAGTCGGTAAGGTAGGTCTGTCCCAGACCTGATCTTCTCCAGCTCTATTTCTAGTGGCAATTTCCTCATTCATGGACAGCAATTCCTTTTCAAACTTAGATGGTTCAACCTCTGCCTTTGACGCCTTCGCCTTGTACGGTTGTGAATGATGGATATGTGGTTCTTCAGTGACTTTCTGGAGAGACACTGGTTGTGAATGGGCATCCCGATGGAGACACTCTGTAGTGCCATCTGGAACATCATCATCCTGATCCTTGATCTCCACAATCTTGGGCTTCTTCAAAACAGAATCTGCTATTCCAAACGGAGCTCTGTCTCTTTTACTTGAGCTCATGATGATGTCTGGATTGGATTGGATTGGGATCAAATGGCTGATGACGGTGATGGGCTTCAACTGAAGACGCGTATTTTTTTTCTCTCTTCGCTTTTTTTTACGCGTAAAGCGAACACAAACACGACTTCTGCACGTGACACAGCCAAAAATGCTATTTGGCTTATCTGTATATAAACACTGATTTATCCTCCGCATTTTTTTTTCTTTCTTTGTTTCTTTGTTTCCTCCAAACCATCTTCAATTAGATGGTTCGATTCAACGTGGCTGTTCTGACAGTCTCTGACACTGCTGCTGGTGATGTGGCCAGTGATAAAACCAGCTTGGCCGTTGAGAAGTTGTTTGCCGCCAACCAGTCATCCTCTGATAAGGACAAGGCTACTGGCGATGGAGATGGCGATGGCGGCGATAAGTTCACCATCACCCAAACAGCGATTGTTCCTGATGAACTGAACCAAATTCAGCTCAAAGTGATTGAATGGTCCCAGTTATCGAATGAGATTCATTTGATTCTGACATTGGGCGGTACGGGGTTTTCAAAGAGAGATATCACACCAGAGGCTGTTAAGCCACTGCTTCACAAGGAAGCGTCGGGTATTGTCCATGCCATGCTGGCACATTCGTTCAAGATCACACCATTTGCAATGATGGCGAGACCTGTGGCTGGTGTCCGTGATGAGACTATGATCATCACTCTGCCAGGATCTCCAAAAGGTGCAGTGGAGAACCTGGAGGCGGTAATTCCAGTGCTGGGACATGCCCTAGAACAGATCACAAGTAATGGTTCCAGAGAACTACACAAGAAAGGTGGACATGGCCATTCACACTCTCACTCACACTCGCACTTGCACTCGCACTCGCATAGCCATGATGGTGGTCATGGAGTCAAACGTCACATTCTGTCCAATGACCTCTCCAAGCCGATCACATCACGCGCCCGTGTGTCTCCGTATCCAATGGTCCCGGTCACTGAGGCCCTCGATCTCATCAATGCTCATACTCCAAAGTCGGAAATCATCACTTTGGATCTCCAAGACCCTAGAATAACAGGTCATGTTATTGCTGAAGACATTTACGCACAGGCAAACGTTCCTGCTTTCAGAGCAAGTATCGTTGATGGTTATGCAGTCATTCATACTGATGGTCCAGGTGTTTATAGAGTGGCCCAGGTGTCACATGCCTCTCCGAACGAGTTGAAGATCCTGGAGAGTGGTACAATTGCTCGTGTGACCACTGGTGCTGTGGTGCCTGACGGGGCAACTGCTGTTGTGCCAGTAGAGGAGACAGAAATAGTGTCTGTGGTTGGAGATGGTGGAACAGAAGAAAATGAAGTTCGGATCTTGGCTGTTGATGTTGGTCCAGATGATAACATTAGGGCCTTGGGATCCGATATCAAGAAGGGCCATCTAGCCTTGAAAGAAGGTTGTGTGATTTCACAGGTTGGTGGTGAGATTGGACTGTTGGCAAGTATTGGGGTTACTGGAGTGAAGGTGTGGAGAAAGCCCAAGGTTGGAGTCCTGTCTACTGGAGATGAACTTGTTGATTTGGAGCAACAGAAGCGACATGGCCAGACAGGATTTGAACTCAGACTGGGACAAATCTTTGACTCCAATAGACCCTTGTTGCTCAGCTTTTTGAAGAACTGGGGATACGAAGCTGTCGATATGGGTATTGCAGAGGACACCGCCTTCACAACGGAGACAAGTCTAAGGAAGGCTCTCTACGAGTCTGACATTGACTTTATGATTACTACCGGTGGTGTATCAATGGGTGAACTTGACCTGTTAAAGCCCATCATTGAACAGAAACTTGAGGGGACCATACATTTTGGCCGTGTTGCGATGAAACCTGGGAAACCATCCACCTTTGCCACTGTTGATATTGGGAACAATAAGAAGAAGAAGGTGATTTTTGCCCTTCCTGGGAACCCAGCATCAGCCAGTGTCACCTCGCATTTGTTTGTTTTGCCAGCGTTGAGAAAGTTTAGCGGAGTGGTCAATCCACTAGACAGTGGCGCCCTGCCCACTTTGTCCGAGGTTCAAGTTACATTGAAGAAGGATGTGATAATTGACCCAGCAAGACCTGAGTACCAGAGAGTGTTTATCTACCAAGAAGAAGGCGCTGGTGGTTTGGTTGCAGAGAGTACTGGATTCCAGAGAAGCAGCCGTGTGGGAAGTATGAGTGGCTGTAATGGCTTGTTAGTGCTGCCATCAGGCAAAGATGTGGCCAGTGGAACCATGGCGGCAGGTGAAAGGGTGGCAGCCCTTGTTATTGGTGTGTTATGACTTGACACACATATTATAAACCTGAATAGCAAAGACAGCAATTCGGGTCTCCAGCAATGGCCAACTGTGCATGCAGCACTCCACACCAGCACACCAGCGGAACCGTTCTGGAGACAGAAAGAGTTCTATAAGAATGGTGATGTTGTCTTCTTGTCCAATTATATATATAAATATATATTTATCATTTATACCAAAGCCATATACACCAAATGCAAAACAAATTCCTAGTACGCCCATATTAAAACTCAATGTCCTTCCCATTCAGCAGGGTGCCATTCAGTAGTGGGCTGTTATGGATGCTAAAGTTCTTCAAGTTATTAAACTTTGCATTCTTGGACTCAAACTCATCGCTTAGCCAGCTAACTTCACCTTTGAAAAACTCAACAACGCTGCTCAGTTTATTACCAGACATTTCGTTGTGTCTCTTCAGTTTCGATTCCCAATTGTTGTGGATCAAGAGCAATAAACTGGCGTGCGAGTTGTTGTTTGAGTTGGTGCTTTTAATAAACTCCTTCAAACACAGACACCAGGTATGGGAAAACTGTTCATACGCCAAGTTCTTAAAGTAATTGCTGGACAGTTGGTCAAACTCTGGTAGCTTGTGTAGTAGAGTGGTGGCGTGGTCCAAAAACTCCAACGAGTTTGCAGGAAGAGTTTCAACAGGCGAGAGAAAGTTCAACGTGTAGTCGCTCAAGGCCCCTAGAAAGTCTTCAATGAGCGGCTTGACTCTGAGATAGGAGTATTCCGAGCCTGGATTCACCTTGTATGGTAGTGCAGCAGTAATGACATCACTCTTCTGGGTTAAAATCTCAATGGCATTCTTGACACTGACAGTTGGTGCACACTGGTAGACATCGCTTGCAATCTCTGGGTGTCTCGATATAAGGTTGTTCAAAAGAGATTGTAGACTCTTCTTATCCAGCACTTCAACAATTCTCTGTGTCGGCAACGGCTGTCCGATAATGGTCTGCACCGGCTTTGCTCTCTTACTGCTGCTAGCCACCACTTCCTTTTTGGTGATTCTTCTACCCTTGTCCACTTTCTTAATGACACGTCTCTGTGACGGTGATGGAGATGTAGCTATTGATTCATCCTCCTCCTGTAGCCGTCTTTTCGCCCTTTGGCTCTGAGACAGCGATGCCTGAAGTTGAAGCAGACGCTCAGGACTCAGAGTAGTACTGGCTTCAGAAGAAGCCAGCTGCTTAGAATCAGAATCAGAACCAGCAGCAGCAGCCTGCTCAAAGTTTGGGTTGAATCCCCATGCAAATGAAGATGATAGGACTGAGCTCATCTAGACTGTTTGTATCTCTTCTTTCTGATCTGATCAATGTAGTGGAAGTTTGTTTTCCTTCTTCCTTGTCTTTTGTGGCTCCTTTTGTCAAAAGAGGCAAAAAAAAGAGGCAAAACTTTGTGACAAGGCTGGAAGGCGAACAATTCTGCTGTGGAGTAGTTCTGAGTATACAGACAAGTTGATATGGAGCCGACCAAGAAGGCAAACCAGCTGATCGCAGTCTTTTTTGTTGTGTGTTTTTAAACTAAGAGGAAGAAAAAGAAGGAAAAACCAATTAAAAAAATCCAGAGACCAAAAAACCAAGAAAACCAAAACCCACACATCTACAATAGTTACCCGGTTTTCAAAAAACTTCATATAAAAAAATATGACATCACAATACAGCTTTGCTTACTATTTTCTTTTATCCAAATACTCCGATGATATGTTTTCTCTATCTTTAGCCAGTCAGAGAGAAAAAGTCAGGTGATTATTAGGAACTCCACCTAGAGAAAAGCGCGCCATTTTGTGTTTGGTGTTCTTTTCTGGTGAAGTTTGTGGTGGTTTTTATTTGTTTATGTCTAGATTTGTTATCGCTTCTCTTACTATTTTTGGAGAATTAGGAGTTACCCTACTCACAGTAATGGTCATGTGACTAAACTCATTTATTGTCTTGCCGAATGGCTGGCTGGCCTATCAGCAAAATGGTATGGTATTATCGGGGTAGAGGGTTAAATTGACGTGAACTTATAATAGGTTTCTTCTTATACTTCAATTGATGTACACTCTCAGCCTTTTGTTCTGGAGGGGGTGGCTGTGTGTCTGTGTGTGGTTCTAATGGATGAAATCGTATGGGAATAAAATGATGTATTGTGTCCCAGAAGCCCCTGTCAGTTGTGAGTTTGTTCTTATCAACGAACGAGAGTTTACACGGTGTCGGTCACTCACTCATTCTCTACTACGGTATAGCACCACTTCTGACTGCTTGAAGTAGCGTCTGCCGTCTTCATCAATAATCACTAGACTCAAGTAGTTCTTCACGCTGAACAGATTTGTCTTGGTTGTTGGTGTGAGGTCGTAGCCACCGAGGAACATTCGAATGGGAATCGTTTCGCCCTTAACTGGAGATCCATCCATGATTTCGTATCGAATCGTGTTTGAATCGGTCAGCTGGTTTGGCGAGACACCGACAGTCTCCCTTGTAATCAGGCTAATCTCCATGTGCTTGATCTTGAGTCTCGTCAAGAGGAAGTAGATGCGTCCAACAACGACATCTTTCAAGTTATATATCGCCTTGGAGTACTCAAACTCAATGTGCAGGCAGTTCTCAATACCAATGTCCAGCTTGATTGATTTCTTAAGATCAGTTGGATTCGAGTAGACATACACCCAGAATCTCTTCAACTTTGTAATGTCTGTGCTTTTTCTCAGCACACTGATCTTGATATAGTAGCTCACTTGCAGATTGCGGCCTCTATAACTCTCATAACGTTTCTCCACATCTTTGAAGTGGAAGGGGAAACTTTCACTGTGGTCCAGCTCACCAGGAGGTGCCAGATCGTGGCTCAGACACAGAAAGTCATCCCTCTGGCCACCACCACTTGTCTCAATGGTGCCAAACAGCTGTGCCTTGATGCCAATGTGTTCCACACGCTTCCCATCCTTGACACGCACCGTCACAACACCAGAAACACTCTCGCCGTCCTCGTATAACGGATACTTGTCCTTCTTGTTCTGTGGCAGTTTGACATCAACCATCTTACGAGAGTCCTCACCATTCAGGCGGATCTCCAGGTCCAGTGGAGACTTGAAGAATAACGACATTATACGACAGCGTATTCAAACTACTACTCAGTGAACAAACTGAAGAAGCACTATTAACTTTTGTTTTGTTTTGTTTTGTTTATTACCTTTTTTTGGGGGTTTTCATGATGTCACATGACCATGTTGATTATCTAATCAGTTTCCCCTGCTTCTTTTGTTATTGTTTTTCTTTAGACACAAAAAGCCATCGACAATTTTGTTGTTCTTCTTCTTGTTTGTTTGTTTTGTTTTGAGAGGAACTGGTTTCATACAGACAATATGAGACTGTTCAGAGCAGGGTTCAACGACAAAAGTCATACGGGAGGAAGTGTGGACGAGGAAAAGGCCATTGACATCCTGGACATTCCTTACTCCAGTGATGATGATGATGAGCATTCCAGCGAAGAAGAGGAACTGTTTTCTACTTCTAACAATGCTGGTAGACCAGTTCCCGAAAGTGTTCTCAAAGGGCTCTTATCAGAGGAGAAGGTGATCACCCAGGGAATAGACAAACTTGTGGACATACACTCGGAGATATCAGGGACTGGGAGGAAAAGTACGAAGGCGTTGAGAAAGGATCTAGTGCAGTATTTCAAGTCATTGGGAATGTTGTACCAAGCACTGGGTGAACTATATGACAAGGAGACACTCAGGAACCAACATACACTCTCATGTTTTGAACAGTGGAGTGCATCCAAGAGAGAAGCCAAGGACAGAATTCAGGAAATACGGAGTGATGAGAACCAGGAGGGGAGGAAGTTGAAACTGCTTGAAGCAGAACTTGGGACGCTGAATGATGAGATCCAGTCGTTGGATAAGAGATTACGACAGCTCAAGGACAAGAGACGCATATTGAAAACGGAGATTGTCCAATCACAGAGCGTCATTGAGAGTAGAGCAAGCTCACACCTTGAGAACTTGCGGAATATAGAGCACGCAGAGGCGAGAAAGATCAAAGAATTGACAGGAGAGAGAGCTGTTGGTGCCACCATTTTTCACCACCAGAACCAGAAGGATGACGACAACAGCTATGGCCTGGGATCTCTCTTGGACAGATTAAACTCAAAGAATTCACACACCACGAACCAACCCTCTATCAGTCCTGAGACCGTGATGGAAACTGTAACGAGGCAGGTTGAATCGTTGAAGGATAGAGCAAAGGAGTACAAATCTCGAGAACTGATGTTCCAAGAGACTGCTTTGATATGGGAGAATATCTCTGATATTCTCGAACAGCTGGAGTTTGATATTCAGACTGTTCTAAGTGAGTCGACACAGCTGAAGATAACAAAGACAAAGATCATCAACCTGCTTAACCAGGCTTGTCACTCATTGAGCGAACTCCAAGACTCTTTGAAGATTGAAACCAACCCTGTTCTCAAGCGATTGTTTCAATCCGAGGTGGATACCATTCAGAAGAGCCTTGATCTATTGGACCCGACCAGTAAGAATATCACAACTCCACCAGAACCACCATCATCACCAAGAAGGCATAACCTCCCAGTCGAGCAGCAAACGGCCGCCCGCAAGT
Organism: Barnettozyma hawaiiensis; assembly: GCA_003706665.2. Taxonomy (NCBI): domain Eukaryota; kingdom Fungi; phylum Ascomycota; class Saccharomycetes; order Phaffomycetales; family Phaffomycetaceae; genus Barnettozyma; species Barnettozyma hawaiiensis. Next base: position 23,060 of record PPLY02000029.1, on the reverse strand, counting down.
ACTCAATAAATACCAAAAAATCAACAACACCTGCATCTTTCAGATCTCTGCCGAGTTCAAACATTGGGATCTTGACAGATTCGTCATTGTCCATCCCAAATGTTCATCCGACATTAATTTCAAGCTCTGGCCAAATAACATCACCGTCATCACAATCACCACCACCACCTAGCATCGTAGGAGAGTCAAACCAAACACCATCTAGCAAGAAGAACAAATAAGTCTAAGCTACAAAAAAAAGGTAAATGTATACTAATAATGCATGAGGGGGTATGGTATGATATGATTACTAAAGATTGGTGGACACCTTGAAACCTCACTCAAGAATGTCTATGCGTACCGATGTTGATGAAAGACCTTTCCCACATCACGATCTCTTCTTGCGGTGTATGAACATACTGTCCTCTTTTGGTCTCTTTTTTTTATGTATTTTTGGACCAGTAGGCAAACCATTTCCTGCGGCACCACTTGGAGGAGGTCCATTTGGACGAGGTGGGAGGCTTCCCGTTCTTGACGCTGCCGGTCCAGTTGGGCGTGTTGTTGGAATATTAGAAGGGCCAGTTGGAAGGTTAGCAGTTAGGGAAGGTGAAGATGATGGTCCTCTCGGAGGGTTGATTGTCGTTGATGGTCCTGTGGGAATGTTTCTTGGTGCATTTTTCGAAGAAACAGCAGGAAGGTTTCCAGAACCTGTTGGTTTTGGCTCGGAAGGTATAGTGGAAGCACCATTTGAGTTATGTGCATTGTTCGACATATGCGATGGGGGGTCATGCAGTTTTGAAACGGCACCAGTGGTGACAGTGGCCACTTTTGGTGGTGGCAGAGAACCTGATCTCGAAGGTATTGAAGAAGGACCGCTCTCATTTGAACCAGTTTCACTGCCATTAATAGAGGCCAGATCTCTCTTGTTGTTGTTGTTGTTCTGGCTTTGCTTATTATTCCGGTGGTTATTGAATCTTTGCGACTTGTTCAATTGTTGTTTTTGGCCAGTGTTGACGGAGTCAAATGAGCGTTTGGTGACTTTATGGGCTTTGTGTCCAGTGCCTGTGAAACCAGACCTAGCTTCTTTCAAAAGACCTCTTTTTTTTGCATCATTGAGCAAATCACCCCATAGCTTGTTTTTGATCAGACTGTCGTGGTTACCGAGAATCCACAAGGAGCACTTAGGTCTTGTCAAGGCGACATTCATACGACGGAAATCCTTAAGGAAACCAATACCCCCCTTGGATGGATCAGCACGAACACAAGACATGATGATGATTTCCTTCTCCTGGCCCTGGAAACCATCAATAGTGTTGAATGAAATCTCATTTACAATGTTACGGCCAAATACCCTCTGAAAAGACGACTTCAGCAACGAATTTTGTTCCTTGTAAGGGGTGATGATACCAATCCTGTTTTTAAAGTTGTAACTTCTTTGACAACTGAATAATTTCTCAATCAATTCAATTGCAATTTCCACCTCCATGTTGTTGGTAAAGGACATTGTCTTCATATTCTGGGATTGTTGACCTTCAACAATGTCAAAGAAAGTGTACGCTGGTAAGAGTGGATCCTTATGCCATGGTCTAGTAGTCATCTCATCATTCTGTGGACCATCCTGTAAGGCACCATCATAAAATTGTTTCGAAGGAAACTTGGAAATGGCCGAGTTCATACGGTACTGAACATTTAATAGAAGAGGTGGGGCATGTTTTGCCATTCTGACAAACAAACTTTGATCATAACCAGAATTTGCAGCCACACCAGACAAAACAGTAGGTGGCAATTGGTTTGGATCTCCAACCATGATACACCTGTTGCAACCATATCTCAATGGAATGACTGCAGATAGCTCTGTACACTGACAGGCTTCATCGATAATGACAGAGTCAAACACAATCCCCATATTAGCAACCATATCGTGTGCTGAACCAGATAAAGTAGCACATATGATTTCAGCGCCATTTAAGATCTCAGCTTGTAGTTTTCTTCTGTTGATATCTCGATTTCTGTAATGGGAGCTGATGCTTTCTCTTTCTTGATCCTTCTTCATTTTGATAACGTTGGACTTCTGAGTCAGTTCCCTTTTAAGTTTAGAAACCTCTGGACCTGGTGGATTGTCCTCATCTCTGAGCTTAACTTTGCATTCTTCAATCTGCTTCTGGATGGTCTTCAATTCCTTGTTGTATGCATCCATGTTGTTGATAATCTCAGGGTTTTTGCCCAATTTTGCATCAACCAACTCTTCCAAAGTCATATCCTTAACTGCGCTGTTAATTGCATCAGTTCTTCCTAAACGAACGAGCTTCGGGGTATATTTGTCCCCCTTTGAGTTCATCACACCATCCTTCAAACGAATAACTAGCTCATCAACCGCGGCATTAGAAGGCGCACACACCAAAACCTTCCGCTTCTTTTCAGAGGAGAAATTAGTGGTGTTCTCAGGGACACCAGGAAGAGAAATTGCATTCGACGCATGGAAGCTTGACAACATGTAACCAATTATTCCAACAATTGTCTTTGTCTTACCCGTACCAGGCGGGCCTTGAATCAGTGTGAAGCCTGAAGTATTGAATGAGACACCAATAGCCCTTGCCTGTGATTCGTTGACATGATAAGTCTTCTGAATATGGGCAACTTCATCATCATTACAACCACTTCCTGTATCAGGTTGAGCTTCGAAGATCTGTTGGGCAAGGCTGTAGTACTGAAGACCAAATAATGACGAGAATTCTCTCTCAATAGTTGTCATTTGCATGACACGCATCATCATTACCAACGATTCTGGAGTTAACCAACTATTCAGATGGTTGGAACGAGCAACTCTCACCGTCACATCAACTCGGTCCCCTTTAACATTCTTAATGTCATGAATCTTTCCAAGACAAGAAACTCTTGAGTTCTTCACATCTCTGATTTTTGGGGTGGTAAGATGAGCAGGATTAACCAAACTTTCATCCACAGCCAACACAATCAAATCATTGTCTGTGAACCCTTGGTCTTGAATTTCAGTCTTTGTTAAGCTGAAATAAACTTCAAAAAAGTCACCGACAGTACTCTTTGAACCAATGTGGATATACATCGGCTTGTTTGATTCCCTGGTCTTGGCTGACTGAATAGCCTGCCAACATTCCAACAGCAACAGAGGCTGATAGGTCTGGATGTATTGAGCAGATGAACTGAACTGATCTGCAACAGGACGCAACTCTTCATAATTAGAATCTGGGAACTCGCCGTCATTGTTGAAGGACCATTGCAAAATCTGAGAGTACAGAGGTCTTAGGTCAACATTCAATCTCTTTCTGCTGTTCTCTTCCTCCCGTTGTTGTTCACTGATGTTCAGCCTCTTAGGCTTATTTAGAGGCTGACCCAGAATGGTAATACCTTGCTTTGGCTTAGGCTTCTTGAGACCAAATAGTCCATGAATATCATCGTCATCATTATCATCGTCATCGTCATCAGAGCTATCTTCAGGTTTCTTATTGGCTTTCTTTCTGACATTAAAGCCTGGTTGTGTCGGTGGATGTATAACTCTAGCTCCTTTGATTTCTGCTCGAGCTTTTTCCATTGCAGTAAGAGGCAGCTTTGGTTTGGTTGGTATTCTAGGCGGAACTTTAGACAAACTTCCGAACTTGTCAATCTTCAACTGATAAGGTTTAGATGGAGCAAATCTTGTACTGGTGATCTCAATATCATCGCCATAACCAGCACGACTGGTTGAGGAGGAAAGTCTTGGTGCTGGTGTTGACTCCGAGGATGACGCATGCATGGTGGTGCTACTTGGCAACTTCGATCTTCTATAGTTCTCAGCTTCCTCGAAAATACTTTCAACAAGGGGCTTGTCAAAGATCTTGGCTCTCATAAGAATCTCTTCAGATTGCTGGTCGGTCAACTTGTTATTGAACTTTCTAGCTCTAGAGCCATACTTGGCTAGAAGTGAAATAACGTTGGTATCAAAATTCAGGCCGAATTCAGTTGCCACATCAACAGTGGATGAGATCAAATTGACGCATGAGGACAGCAGACCTGGATCACTTAGTCTCAACCAGACCAACATATTAGGGAAAGTGTTGGTTATGACAACAAATGCCTGGTTCGTAGCATCATTGTCTTGATAGAATTCATTGATTTTATGAAAACTTTTCAAAACGGCATGAGATAAATCCAACGTATCTCTTGTAAATTCCACCAAATCGGTGTACTTATTGGCCCAGCTAAGAGTTTGAACATAAATTAGGTCCAAAAAGGTCCAGCATCTGTTCCAGAATATTCTCAATGTCTCCTTCACTTCTTCAGTGAACATACCGCTCTTGCCAAATATACCATTGATTGGACTATTCAGAGCAGCCATTACATCAGTCAACACTTTGACGGCTCTTGGACATGGTTCATAGGCCTTGAAGAAGACCAAGTTGGTCAAAGTCTCATTGATTGCAGTCAAACAAGCATTCAGGTTGTTGTCTAACAATGCATAAATACCTTCCAGTCTGCCATCAGCGTCAAAAGTCTCATACAACACATCAACAGCAGATTGATATACGTTGGAAGAGGAAGATAATACACAGGCCCAGTAACCTCTTAAACTTTTGAAGTCTGACAATATCATCTTGATCTCTTTGGAGTCAATATCACTCAAGCGTACAAAAAACTGCTGAACAAAGTCCAAAAACTCAGCGGCTTCTGACTGTTGTAAACCCTTCAAGGGTATGATACTCGAGACATTCTCCAAAGAGATTAGCAACTGATAGGCCAACTCCAGCTGAGCTGGAAAATTCTGCTTCAAAATCAGGCGAAACATGTCAGGGGAGAACTTCAACGTTGATGCAGGTTTGTCATTGTGAATGTCGTAAGTGCTTTGGGCCAAGTTCAAAACATCAAACCTCACAGCTTTGGCCAGAACTTCAATAGCTAATTTGGAAACGTCGCCATTCAAACTTCTCTCGTTCTGAGGATAGAAAATTGCCCTCGATATACCATAATCCATGAACCTGACCAACTTTGTAGAAACGACCAATTTAGAGTCACTTCGTAGCAGTAGATCATTCTTAAAAGTAGGACTGTAGAGTTTCGAAGGTATTGTCAAGCCAGAAGAGATCAAAGAGCATGCTTTTCTAAACAACATCGCCTTGGTTTGGAGTGAAATACTGTTCTGACTCTCGACAAGGGTGATAAACACCAATGATAGTTTGTTAAATGTGGTTTGCTGTTTAGATGCATCTAGTGTGCTTAAAAATGTGTCAATCCAATCTATCAGGTCTGTCCCACATGCCTCTGGGTTTGGGTTATTAGAAGGGCTAGTGGTGGTTGTTGGAAGCATTACAAGGTTCTGCAAGAAATATGGACTCCCAGTGACGGTATCCAAAACATTTTGAAAAGTGTATGGTGCCACCTTGGCCCAGTAGGCATCACCAAGCCTCATCAATAAGAACTTGAAGAACCGTAACACATATGGAAGTGGTTCGTGTAAATAGCCCATGATGTGCTTTAGAGTTATTTTGAACAATGATTGAATCTCGAAATTGGTCACGGTGGCCAGACTTTCACTATCCATTGGCAATGCAAATTTGTTCACAATTGTTTCTGTTTCATATAGCCTCATGAACACACACAAGTTACTGTAAAAGAGACGGCACCCATTACTATTAAACGTTTCCGGATTCTGCACATTTAGGAAATGCACCTGGTACTCCTCTAGAATGTCAGCATGTACTTGGGACTCTTTCAACAGCTCAGGCTTTTTCTGCAAGTCAGCCACTTGGTTCAATGCCCAGGTCCTCTGCTCTTCCGTTCCTTCAAACAACAAGAATATCAAACCGGGAGTCAAGACTCTAGATGTCTTCACAAAGGAGTGTCCCGACCTCAACAGCGAAGAAAGAACCGAGTCAAAGATCTTTTTTAGATCAGAGTTCAACCGTAGCATTCCTGGCCCACAAAGACACTCTGCAATTCCAAGCAGGAGCTGAATGGGTACATTGGCAGAAGGGTTTGCCACCCTGGCATTGGCAAAGGCTGTATCGTAGTGCTGAAGCCTCTGTGAAAGGCGGTCAGCTTCCCAGGAAAGAATCATGGTCGAGAAATGCTCCACACTGGTGATATCAACGCCTCTCTGTGTGATGAATGTCTGCTTCAAGCCTGCTCTACCAGCGTGGAATGAGAATGAGCATTTGGAGCACGAGTCGAGACAGCGAGCCAGCTCTTGCTTGAGCCATGTCAATGGCTCATTCTCGCCAAACGAAAACAGGATAAGCGCGTGGATAGAAACACTGCGCATCAGCTTGTCACAGAACAGGTGGTGGCTCTTTGAATACTGCTGGAGATACCCTAGAGATCTCTCTAGCGCCTCTTGCTGGGCTCTATCGTCAGTAGCATTTTCATGTGACGCTGCTATGAGCGTGCTGAGCTCGGCGAGCTGCCGCCGTTGCTCCTGAAGATGCTCTTGAAGCTGCTGCGTCTCTTCAACAGCCATCCTACTGGCGGTCTGTTGTGCTGGTGCGTCCTTCTAAATACCGCCAACGCAAACACAGCCTGACTGATTTTTCATTTTGTGTAAACTTTCGTGTGTGGTTTTTTAGTTCAGGGCTTCTACGTCCTGCTTTTTTTCAGTGTGCCCTTAGCATAAAGTTCACGGGCTCATATCCATTAGACCTCTCGACTCCGCCTGCCAGTGCATACTCAACAAGTACAAATACAAATACAAAGAGTTCTCAATGTAGAAAATTGGGTCCACTAAGAAGTGAATCCCATGAACAAGTGTTCAAAATCTTTGTTTCTGTTTTTGTTCGCCGAAATTGGTATAATGTCCACTGAAAATAATCTAGTGCGGAACCCTTCTCCCCCAGCAACCGAATGCCAGAAGGCCGTACCGGATTTAAATCGAAAACATTCCACCTTTCTACAACAACAACAACAACAACAACAACAACAACAACAACAACCACTTACAGTAGTGAAAGAAGTTACACTAGGCGTCAGTGCTAGCTCCCACACATTTTGAGAATGAGGTAAGATTTTTCCAAAGTTCAACAACCCCGCTAATAAACCTTTGTGCTAACTGGGTCATAATACAGTGGAATATTTGTCCGTGCCTCGAAGTACCGTCATGTACACGGCCAACAGTCCAAGAAGGAGCTCTGTTACGATAACATCAAGATCAGCACCAATGCATGGGACTCCAACCTTGTGAAGGCCAATGGGAAGTACATCTCCATCAACTGGAATGCCTCCGGTGGTGGTGCTTTTGCTGTTATTCCTGTCTCTGAAACTGGTAAAGCCCCAGACCAGGTCTCGTTGTTTAGAGGCCACACAGCCACTGTTCTCGACACTGACTTCAACCCGTTCAACGACAACGTGATCATATCCGGTTCTGATGACTGCAAGGTTGGTCTCTGGAGAATTCCGGACGACTACTCGTTCCATGACTACACCGATGCCGATGGTAACGTTAAAGATGTTGCTCCAGTGGCCCTCTACTCTGGCCACAAGAGAAAAGTCGGGCATGTCCAATTCCACCCTACTGCTGAAAATGTAGCCGCTTCCTCTTCCTTGGACTACACCGTGAAGTTGTGGGATGTTGAGACGGGTAATGACAAAATTACGCTCGAACACAAGGATTTGGTCACGTCCTTTGCCTTTAACTACAGTGGTAACTTGTTGGCAACGACCTCGAGAGACCGTAAGCTTCGTGTGTGGGACATCAGATCGAACGAGATTATCAGTGAGGGTCCAGGCCACCCTGGTGCTAAGAATTCTAGGGTGACTTGGATGGGTAACTCTGACAGAATTGGTACCACTGGTTTCTCAAAGTTGTCTGATCGCCAAATGGGTGTTTGGGACGCCACTAACATTGGACATGGCCCAATTGGTGGGTTTTACACGATTGACTCAAGTGCCGGTATCCTGATCCCATATTTCGACGACTCTACCAAGATGTTTTATGTTGGTGGTAAAGGTGACGGTAACATTCGTTACTATGAGTTCCAAGATGATGAGCTGTTCTCATTGAGCGAGTTCCACTCCACTGATCCGCAAAGAGGGCTGGCTTTTGCTCCAAAGAGAGCAGTCAATGTTGGTGAGAATGAGGTTTTGAAACTCTACAAGACATCGAAGGATTCCGTCATTGAACCTGTCTCGTTTACTGTTCCAAGAAAATCTGAGGACTTCCAGAGCGACATTTACCCAGATGCACCATCTATCCAGCCAGCTCTGACATCCGAAGAATGGTTTGGTGGTAAGAGCGTTGAAGGTCCTATCTTGTTTTCGCTCGAATCCTTGTTTGACGGATCTGAGTCAAGTTTCAAACCAGCCACTACTGTCATCTCACCACCGCCAATCCAGATAACTTCAAAAACTGATAGACAAGAAAAGATGGAGTCTAAAATGACCGCTATGAATGCCGAAAGACCACCGTGTAGTGTCCGTTCAAACCCAAAAGCCAGCGTGGATGAAGTGCTACAAAATGACACAAAAGTCAGTTCTTTGCTACAGAAAGCAACTGTTCTAGATGATGGCAAAATGGAGGCTGAAGAGTCTAATTGGGATGACGACGATGATAAGGTTGAATCCCGTGAGGTTACTCCAGTGAAGATAGAATCAGATTCTACACAAGCTGATGAGAATGACACCCCTGTTGAGGACTCTGAGACTATTGAAGAACCTGAAGTTGAAGAACCTGAAGTTGAAGAACCTGAAGTTGAAAACACTGAAACTGTTGAAGACACTGAGATTGAAGAACCTGAGGCGGAAGAACCTAAGGCTGAAGAACCTAAGAGCATTATAGGTGAAGAGATCAAGTCCGTTCAGACACAGAAATCCCCATCAGAAGCAGTGTCTGCAGCTAAACCTATAACACTAAAGGGTTCCATTGAAAAGCTCATATCAGCTGTCGAGTATTTTGAAAAGGTTGTCGACAGGCTAGAGGCAGCCAACCTAGAGAAGGATGAGAGACTACATGCTTTAGAATTGAAGATTCAAGAGTTGACTGAAAAGAACTAGTGCGATAAAATTGAACAATTCACAACATTTATATCAGTATATGTACCTACGTACTATCCTTAATGGTACTTACTATTTTACCTCTTCACTACTAATTCAGAAAAAATAAGAATTGGAAAAAAATCTTCCCCGCCAGGACTCGAACCTGGAATCTTCTGGTTTCAGAAGTAACTACTGATTAATCGTAGCCAGACGCCGTGACCATTGGGCCACGAGGAACAGATCATGGTGGACATAGTGTTTAGAAAATATTAATAGTGATATATTCACCAGTTTACAGACAGAGAGTGCCGTCCCTTCACTACTTCTGGTCATGAGATGAAATCAAGTTACCCTCCCTGCTTTAGCCCACAAATATTCTAGAAGGATCTTGAAATGGACCGAGTTATGGGGTTACCCGCCCACTGGTGATTTTCTGGGTAAATTTGGTGGCTCTTTCTAAACTGAACACGACGTCAAAGGCAAAGGCGAAAGCGACTAACAACACCAATTTATTAGCCGCTGCTATATCAACAATGTCTAACCAACAAGTTGCCCACCAGGTTATTAACTTCTTGAAATCTGCTATTGCTGGAAAGGAGGTCGATGAAGACTATGTTGACTCCATTGACGTGGCGATTGACTGTTTAGCAGAAGCTTTCGAAGTTGATAAGGATCAAGACGAGCAGACTCTTCAAAAGGACTTCCAGGGCAAGTCATTGAAGCAGATTCTTGCTGATTTCCAAACCAAACCGGTATCATTATCATCATCAGCAGCTACAGGTGTCGATATCCCAGTCCACGTGGACGAAGAAGAGGTTGACGAGGTTGACGAAGAGACTTTGAAGAAGGCTGATGAGCTTAAAACTCAGGGCAACAAGTCGATGGCTGCCAGAGACTTTGAAGGTGCCGTTGAGAAGTACACCGAAGCTCTTGAATTGACCCCAAATAACGCGGTCTACTTGTCCAACAGAGCTGCTGCTTACTCTTCTCTCAGAAAGCATAAGGAGGCTATCAACGACGCCACCGCTGCCATTGAAGCTGATTCTTCCTACGCCAAGGCGTACTCTAGACTGGGTCTAGCAAACTATGCTCTGGGTAAGCCAAAGGATGCCATGGATGCCTACAAGAAGGGTTTGGAAATCGAGGGTGACAATGCCTCTGCTGCTATGCAAAAGGGTTACGAAACCGCTAAGGCCAGAGTTGAAGAGCAACTTGGCTTGAGCGAGACTCCGTCAACTCGTGAAACTACTGAAACCCCAGCCAGCTCAGGTGGACTACCTGATTTATCCAACCTTGCCTCCATGTTTGGTGGCGCTGGTGCCGGTGCCGGTGCTGGGGGTCTTCCAAACTTTGCCGATATGATGAAGAACCCACAGTTGATGCAGATGGCCCAGCAAATGATGCAGGACCCTAACGCTTTGAACAACCTAATGAGTAATCCATCCGTGAGACAGATGGCCCAACAGTTTGGTCTAGGTGGAGATGGTGCTGATGCTGCCTCTGGTTCTGGATCCGGCTCAGATGATCTAAGCAGTTTGTTGAACAATCCAGCGTTGGCTGACATGGCTAAGAACATGTTTGGTAAGAAGTAATGACGGGAAGATTGCAATTTTTAATGTGTGTTGTTAGATAGTGGTCAAAGCTCTATTATGAATATCAAATCGAATGTTCTCTCGTAAGTTCATTAAAATGTCTATATATATACATATATATATATGTACGGTGCGGAATATCATTTTGTTGTTGTCGGTAGTGATCTGAGATCGTCTAGGTTTCTCTTCAGCATCATGTTCTTAAACTTCAAGTCCTTGATCTCTCGTTGGATGTATTTTTTTATAACAATTTTCATGAAATCGTTCTTGAAGTTCATAAAGTTATTCAGCTCCATTGCAATGAGCTCATGATTGTACTTGATGTCTTTGTTTAATTCAATTAGCGAGTCCTTGACGTTCTTTATTCCTTCAATGAGTTTATTCTCAAACTTCTGTCTCTTTGACTCCACAAAATTCACCAGAAACGAAGGTTGTGCCAAAGATGACGATGATGCTTTCTTGCTTGGTTTAGCGGCTTTGGTGTTATCGCTGGTTTGTCTAAATGCATGGTTGTTGTTCGTAAAGTCATTAAAGGATTCTTCATCCACTTCAATAACTCCATTAATATGTGACTCATCGTTGTGGGAATGTTTGTGCTTGTTCTTCTTCACCTCAATGGACTTGAACTTTTTGTAATTATTGTTCAGTTCAATTAGTTCACCATAGAGCTTCCACCATTTGAATATCTTGATATTGATGAGGTTGTTGATTTTTCCAAAAAAATCATCAGTGGCAATTGATAGTTCCAGTACCTGAAGACAAAGCTCACTGTTAAACTTAAACTCCCTTGTCTGATCATTGACGATCTTTTTGAGAAACTGGAGCTCAGCCACACCCATTTCTAAAGAAATTGGCTCGACTGCAAACAAAATACACGCATCATTGACTTCTTTCTGTTTTATCGAGTTGAAGTTCACCACCTTGAACAGTCTATCAAAGCAGTGGTTGTACTTGGACACCTCCTTCAAGGAAAACCTCAAAAAGAAATTCAACTCATTGATCTCTTCTGGCTGAAGGAAGAAATGGTTATTGTTCACAACCCCAGTTAACCTCTCGCCATGTTCAATCTTCAGTATATGATCCTTGTAGTCCAAAGCTTTCAACCTTAATTGTTGGGTTAATTCAGTGTGACGAAAGTCAGAATTCTTCAAAAAGGAAAACAATAGACCGTCATCTGTATTCACGTCACTTGAAAGCAGCAGAATTTGTAAAAAAACATTAAGTTCGTTCACCACTCTATTGAGCAATAGCTTACTGAACCCGGGAATGCTCATTCTTATACCAGTAAATCTTTCAAGAATGTAATCGACCGGCAAGAAACTGGTTGATGAGTTGATATCCAGCTTCAGCAACTCCAAAAATTGTTCAAATTCGACAAAAGACCGCATATTCTCATATTTTTGGCCCCCAACTCGTCCACGAATGATCAGATGCCAAACGTTATGAACCAGTCTCACCCTGATCACAGCAATTGATCGATCATGAACACTTTGGATAGATTCTCTCATGAAATAGCTCTCGATCTTTTCAGAAACTCGGTCGTTCTTTGAATGATCGAGGCATGTGAAGTGGTTTCTATCAGTCTTAAAAATATCAATAGTTGGATCTTTCAGGATCTTTCGAATATTATCCAGTCTGTTATATTTCACATAAATCATCAATGGTGTATAACTCTTTGAATTAGATTCGTTAATATCCAAATTCTGAAACTTCAGCAACTGTTCAACATTTGACTGAAGAATATGCAGTAGTGTGTTTCCCCTGTGGTCAACATGGTCGCTGTAGTCAAATGTAGAGTAGTTAGAGCGATACCAGTCATCAACAACATGAAAGACGGTCTCAATGAGATTTGAATAGTTAGGGGTGTCGTAGCTTCTGCAAATTGCAAACAATGGAGTCTGGCCATTGACATCCTTGATCCTCCAATCGATAAACTTTCCCAATTTAGGTATCAAATCTTTATAGTGGAAAAGATAATGACCAATTGTACGATTGTGGAGTGTATCCCTGTGATTTAAGAAGTCCTTAAGCTCCTCTACTGTGCATGAAGTCAGTAGAATATCAGTCAAATCGTCAATAATTTCAAAATTTTCAGAGTTGAGTGCCACGTTCAACAGGTTGGAATCTTCAATTGTCATGTCGGTAAGGATGTCCTCCATTGGAAAGAAATGCTCATAATCCACCAGTAGCTTCCAAGTATCGTAATAGTTTGACTGGATTGCCAACATCAGGAGTGATTCACCATTGGGGGTACGTGCCTTGATGCTGGAGTCAGACTTGTGATGGTTATTTTGTTCATTATCAAGGAACTTCTTCAAAGGTAATAAATCCTTTGAGTTGATATACTGGAAGACTTTCCTATTGGTGACGGAGTAACGTTTCAAAACTTCTAAATTTTCCTGATTTTTGAGATAGTACAACACTCCTTCAAATGTAGACAGCGAGTAACCTGTCAATCCAAGACCCATATCCTCATAGGAGAATAATGTGATGTACGATAAATGAGCCTCGAGGAACGGGATATTGGAGCGAGTAACAACCAGGAGTAGTAAACTCACCAACGTATCAGCATCCACGACAATAACGTCAATATCTGACAGAGCTTGTATCGTATCTGCAACAATCTGTACTTTAGACTGGTAGTTATTCGATAGAGACAACTTCTTGAACACCGTAGTCGCTTTATTGATCGCCTTCTCCACGGTAGAGACTTTGGGCAAGTCATGCTTGATCTTATCAGGAAGCGATAACTGGTTAATACTCAAGTGTTCTAGATCCTTGTACTCATGGACCATAAAATCGGGGGTAAAGTCACATAGCTTGTTCCATATCTTGTCATATAGGTTCAACTCAACGTAGTGGTAAACAGAAGAGTTCAGATCAATGTCTGGTGATGCTTTGTAGATGGCTCCAACAAGATCATCGCTCAAGGTCTGAAAGATATGTGATGATAGGTTGATGGATTGATGGAATGATTTTACTAGAGCCTTGGTGTCATGAATTTCACGGACATTGAAATTCTTGAACAGGTCCTCGTATTGTGGACCAACACTGGATGCAATTAGTGGGAAGTTTCTGATAATCTCCTCGAACTTGATCTCTTCTTCTTCTTTTTCTTCTCCTTCTCCTTCGTCTGGCTTGTGCTTGTGTTCATCCAGTGTCGTTCCATTTGGGGAAATTTCGTCCAACGTCGCTTCCTGTTGTTGACCAGGCTGGATCAAGCTTGACGCCGCCGACATCAACGGGCCCATCAGTTTAGGTACACCTACGAGGGGACTCTCAACTCGCATAATCAGAAATATTTTGCCCTTGGGCAGATAGTCATTGAAACTCTGGAAGGTCTCGTAGCTCAGCACCTTCAATCTCAACGACTTCTTAAACCCTTTCCCTGTGAAGAGGACGTCCTTCTTGATGAGGATCTCCTTGTTGTTCTGTGTGAAATAGAGCTTCGCATTGGTCGTGTCGTCAGTGGTAATGATATGGTCTGATAAGAACTCCTCGCTATAGCAGAGATCCATATATGGAACACCAGTCTCAGCGTCCTTGTAATTCAGAAGAACTGCTAAAGGCGGTACCAGGATCGCCACTGTTTCACGGTGTTGGTCTGCGGCTACCTTCTTGGCCAACTTCGCGTAGACACCCTGCAACGGCGATTTCTGCGGCTGAGGGTTGTTGAACAGCGCGTTCAGCAGCGGATTGAGCAGCAGCGGCAGATAGGACGGCATTTAAAAGCACTGCACAACCGCCTCCTTGTTGCAGGGTTTATATCTGGTTAAAAGGCTCTTTTGGCTTTAACCGCTGGACAAGCAATTGATGAAAGAGGTCGGAAATTGAAATTAGTTCACCCCTCGGAAGTCGAGACCTCAATGATGGTTTTTTTGATTTTTTAGTATATACATATAGTGGTCTATACAAATCTCATCGATCCACAACTTGTTCAAATCAGTAGTGAGGTGATGGCTAAAGGTAAAAACAAAGTATCAGAGAGGGTGAGGGCTCCAACAAAGACGTCTGGGAACCACAGGCGGTCTGAGCAGAAGCAGCGTGGACCAAAGGTAGAGGCCTTTCACACCAAGCTTGCAATGTGGGACTTTGACCATTGTGATCCAAAGAGATGTAGTGGTAAGAAACTGGAGAGACTGGGGCTTATAAAGAATCTGCGTGTGGGCCAGAAATTCCAGGGTATTGTTGTGAGTCCTAACGGCAAAGGTGTAGTGTGTCCTGATGATCGTGAGATTGTGGAGACGTTGGGGGCTGCTGTGGTGGAGTGCTCATGGGCCCGCCTGGATGAGATCCCTTTCAACAAGATTGGTGGGAAGAACGAGAGACTGCTGCCCTATCTTGTGGCTGCCAACCAGGTGAACTATGGGAGACCTTGGAAACTGAACTGCGTGGAGGCTCTTGCCGCGTGTTTTGCAATTGTGGGTCACACTGATTGGGCCTCTGATCTGCTGGACAACTTCTCATGGGGTCCTGCATTTCTGGAAATCAACCACGAACTGCTGGAGATTTACCAACAATGTACTGATTCTGAGTCGGTGAAGCAGGCTGAGAGTGACTGGATGGACAAATTACAAGCTGAAGTTAAGGAGCGCAAAGAGCACGATGGAGATGACCTGTGGCTTCATGGAAACTCCAACCACCATGCTGCCCGTTCCTTGGGGGAGAGTGATGATGAGGATGAAGAGGATGAAGATGAAGAGGATGAAGAAGAGACTGAGTATGATAACTTTGGGAACATAATACCAAACAAGATGCAGAAGCTTGACGCATTGGGCAACCTGATAGAAGAAGAAGAAGAAGAAGAAGAAGAACTACAACCCGAAGTTGACGCCCTTGGGAACCTCAAGCTCCATTCATAACTAATATAGAACCACCCACCAACATGTAGTGCACTCAAAGAGTAGTGACAATAAAAAGACAGCTGCTTGTCTCACCCATGTACCAGGAACTTCTGTCACAAACACAACCGCACCAAATAGAGAAGCCCGATGATACATTCAAACCATTGAAGTGAGAACTCATTAAATCTGTTCACAGCTCTGATCTCCACAAAGATTCAACCACGACTATCATTGGCGGTGGCGGTGCTGGTGTGATGTTGTCGATGGTCAATATGAATGTTTTGTTATACGTAATCTTTTGTTTTGTTTTGTAAGTAATCTTTTGTTATCATCAACAGACAGAACAGCCCAGCGGCTACCAAAACAAAAATGCCACCACCACAGTCCCAAACCACTGTGAACAAAGAGTCGAACATTGGCGGTGACAACCTGTGGGCCCAGTCTACAATCTATGAAGATGACATCTCTGAAGACCAGGCGCCGCGCAACTTTGGCGGTCCGCTGCCAACGTTCAAATGGCTTGTGGAGACCTTGCTAGAGAAACTGAACAGGATCCAAACGGACAACCAGTGGTACACAAATCAGTCAAAGCGTGAGCGCAAGTTGGAAGTTGTTGATAGGTTCATTACTGAGTGGCGGACCACGGTGGGTCCAAATATTTATCCGGCGCTTAGGTTGGTGTTGCCTCCAAGGGACCGTGAGCGGACTTACAACATCAAGGACCTCAAGCTGGGCAAATACCTGCTTGAGATCCTCAAAATACCCAAGAAGTCAGTCGATTATGAACATATTATGAACTGGAAGCAATTCACTAGAAACCGAGGCCAATGGCATCGTCAAGATCAACAGCTCCAGAGGATGTCTACTGTTTGCGTTGAGCTCATCAAGAAGCGTAAACAAGATATTCCAGGCAGTGAGCTTACAATTGACCAAGTGGATGCCATCCTGAACAAACTGGCCGATACTGAATCTCAAAAGTCCCAGCAATTGGAAATATTCAACGAGGTGCTGGCGAAGATGAGCTTCATTGAGCTCCAGTACTTCTTTGACATATTGCTTAAAAACAGAATCGACAAAGGCATGGAAAACACCATTCTATACTATTGGCACCCAGATGCTGTCGAGTACCTGAGTGCAGTGACCAGTCTCAGGGCAGTCTGTTACAAGCTCTCAGACCCAACACAGCGGCTGAAAAAATCAGAACTCTCCATCAATTTGGGCAAACCTTTCAAACCTCAACTCTCCAAGAAACCAGCTCAGAACTACTCCAAGATTTCTGAGACTTTGAAGAATGACTTTTACATCGAAGAGAAGATGGATGGTGAGAGAATCCAGATACATTACATGGATAAGGGTAAGAACGTACGCTACTACAGTCGTAAGGCCATGGACTATACATTCATATATGGTGACAGTACTCAATGGGGATGTATATCACCACATTTGAAATTCCTACCCAACGTTCGGAATTGTGTGCTGGATGGTGAGATGGTTACATATGACCCACAGCGAGACTCCTTTGTGCCCTTTGGTGTCCTCAAGGGAAGTGCAATTGAAGAACTGAAACAGCTAAATAGTGGCCAAGATGTCCCTGAGAAGAATACAAATCCTAGACCTTTCCTCATGGTGTTTGATCTCGTGTTTTTGAATGATGTGACAATGGCACAGTATCCTTTACACAGACGGAAGGAGTTCTTGTCCAAGATCTTGACGCCCGATCCAGGATATGTTGAAATTATCAAGATGTTCTCTGCAAGGAACGAAGAGGACATCAAAAAGTCATTAACCCATGCTGTTGAGAGGGGTTCTGAAGGTATTATCTTAAAGCAGCACGATTCAACGTATCAAATTGACAAGAGAATTGACACTTGGATCAAGATCAAGCCAGAGTATCTGGAGGAATTTGGTGAGAATGTGGACTTGGTAGTCATCGGCCGTGAGAAATCCAAGAAGGATAAGTTCCTATGTGGTTTGAGAGTGACAGATGATGATAGTGGTGATACCAAACAGTGCACATTCCATAGTTTCTGTCGTGTTTCCAATGGTTTCGACTCTGATGACTACAGAAGGATTGAAGATTTGACAAAGGGGAAATGGAGGGACATGAAAGAGAGTATACCACCGCCAGAGCTCATTCAATTTGGAAAGAGACTTCCAACGGAATGGATCGATCCCAGAGAATCCTTTGTCATTGAAGTCAAGGCAAGATCTATCGATCATTCCATTTCGAAAAATCACAAGACTTCCACTACTTTGTACAATGCTTACCACAGACAAATCAGAGCAGATAAAGACTGGAGAGATGTCACTACTGTGGAAGATTACAGACAGATGAAGAACCTGAGAAGATCAACTGATGATAAAGCTCATAAGATCCTGAACAGGAAGAAGAAGCTCATTGCCACGCAGGTTAAGAAACAGACCATTGACGAGGAGAATTGGAATAATCCGGCATCATCAATGAAATCAAACATCTTTGAAGGATTGACTTTTATGGTTCTCTCAGATTCCTTCCAGGAAAACAAGAGGTTCATCATTGATGAGATCTCTACCATTTTGAAGCAAAATGGAGGAACCATTACCAAGAACCAGCACCTTGTTAAGGACCTGGCCAAACTGAGACTCGTTACAGATAAGCGTACAATTGAGGCTAAAGAGTTACACAGGGATGGTTTTGATACTATCAGATCCTCTTGGATCTTTGACTGCTTGAGAAATCAGAAGGTTATCAAGCTTGAACCTAAGCACTGTTATGATGTTTCATTTCAGATGTTGATGAAATCAGGCGACAGGGTCAACAGGTTTGACATCAGTTACCTGAACAAGCTGAACTCTGATGAGCTGGAGGGCTTGTTTGACAAAGTCATCATCATGGATCATGATGGTGGCGACACGCCCAAGAACTGTGAACAGGAGCCTGGAGATGCGTATGCCTGGATGCAGCTAAATAATGTGATATTAGAAGCGTCCCTCTTCCATGACTTGAAAATATACCTGGTGACAGTAGTAGGGGGTGGCGGTGACATCACTGAAGATATTGATGCAATCATTCTAAAAAACCAGATCGAGATAAATGATGGCATGGTTGTTGATTCAGTCAAAGATTCTAATTTGATTGTGGTTCTTCATCCTGATAACCCAGTTGTAATCAAGAAGGTTACACAGGTAAGAAAAGAGTTAGCCGGGGACTTGAGATTCAGTGACAATGATCACATTGTCCATACAAAGAGAGTGGTCACTGATGTGTGGGTCACTGATACGATCAAGAATGGGTTCAAAGGGGATGAACAGGATTATCCTGTTGTCACTCCGAGAATTCAAGACAACCAAGCACTGTGAAAAAGTTAAGGTGTGTATAAGCACATATATTTATTTATAAGTACGTCATATCTATATCGACACAACAGTGAACAATTCCCAAAAACAACAGAAAGATATAAAGAAAGAAAGAAAAAAAACAAAAGACCCCGATAAAAAAATATCCCAAAACAACTCTGAAATGGTTTTCTGTAAGAAAACTAAAAAATTAAAAAATCCCCAAGCAAACGAGCCATAAACGTCTCGAGTTTGCACAAACATTTCAAACCAATAATAATGATGATAATAAAAATAATAAAAAAGGAAAACACACAATGACAAGAAGGGTGTAAAGTAAAAATATGATTGACTAGCAAGTGGTGTGCAACAAAATTGGTTCTAATGAAGAAAGTTGAGTTTTTCCAAACAGTAGTGGGGTGTAGAAGTAGTGAGGCTGCTCCAAAAGTTCGTATCAAACTTAACAATCAAGGGAGAGGGATAAAGATCAGTCAAAATTAGTCAAGTCATGAAGTCTGTATTAGACTAGTCCAGTCGCAGGTAATAACGAGCGCCACAATGACTAGCACTGACAACATTAAAACAAAACAAAACAGACATCACCATATTCACCCAAGAAAAAAAAAAAAGAAGAAAAAAACAATGATAGAACAGAGACACACCACACACCAACTGAAACGAACAACAACAAAATTCAAACAGTGGAAAAGAAGCACAACAACAAAAAAATAGCCAATAAAAAAATGGAAAATCAAAGAGATCAAAACCAAATAAGAAAAGAAATGAACGACAGAGCAACAAGACCAGGTTGCTTATTCAAGTAAAACAAAATCATTTAAATCAAAGGAATTCAAAGGCGCATCGGGCTGGTAGTTGTAAACATGTGATTGGGAGTGTGAAAGTGTCATGAAGAGAGCATTCAGTTAAACCCAGAGAAATTCGTATCACATCCAATCTTGCGCAATCATCCTGATTGAAAACAAAATTGGATATGAAATAATTCTTCCGAGTGTTCGTCGGCCCATCCTCAGTTTCCACACCATCGCATGAAACCGTAATCTCTGCTGGATTACGCAACTCATTGAATCCAAACTCATTATCATTTGAATCGGCTTGAAAGCCAAACAGGTCAGCTTTGTCATTCAAAATGTCTTCAGCCTTAAAAGGTACTTCTGGGAAAGGTAATTGTTCAGGGAACTCCGGCTTCACAATAGAGTCTTCTTCTTGACTAGTAACAATGTCTAGAGAGAACTTGTTCATTGGCAGATAGTCTGAATCCACACCGATGTCTGTCAATATAGTCTCGTCGGAAGAAGTTGGCGATGAGGAGCTGGCTGAGTCCAACAGTGGAATCCCATCTTCATCTTCATAGGATGACTTTGGAGAGTCAGAAGTAAAGGATTCCGGAGTTTTAGGCAAAGTGATACAAGAAGCAGAAGAAGGAGAAGCTTCGCGTTTCAGAGGTTGTTGTGACACGCTGAAGTCTTCATCGAGTTCAATGTTGTGCTTCAGCTTGACAGCCTTCAAATCAGGAAGAGTTCCAATCTTTTCAACAAGCGTGTCAATCTCACGGTTGCCACCAGTGTAAGCATTTCTCAACAACACCGAGTTGAGTTTGTTCACAAGGTGCAGTTGTTTCTCAACGTCCAAGACATAGGACTCCAGGAACTCAAGGTGCCGACGTTTCTTTTCTCTAGAGGCATGGGCAGCCTTTCTATTTCTGAGAATTCGCTCAACACGGCGCTGCTCCTTCTCCTCTACAGTTTTCGCCCTCTTACGAGGCGGAAGGGCAGTCTTGAAAGTGGTCGGGATTTCAGCAACTTGAGACATTTTCCTGTCAGTATGTCTGTTGTTGTTTCAGTTAGAGTGGCGGTTGTGGGTTGGTTTTGTACGGCGGCGGCAATTTTGATTTGGAGGGAAATCAAGGAGGTTTAAATACTTTTTTTTTGAACAAATTCGTATTTTTTCATCGCCATTTCATTCACCCCTAAAACGTGATCTTTTTTTTTATTTTTTATTTTTGGTCCTTGTCCATATGGTTCGGGCCACGCTTTTGGACCTTGCCAACCAAATTCGCAAGATCCTGGACTGATTTCTGAAGGGTGGAAGGAGGAAGGGAGAAGGGGGTGGGGAGGAGGACCTATGTGAAACACATCCTTCAATTCAGAAATCTTCACGTTCTTCTTGTTTGGGTACAGCCAGTGGGCTAGTGGTTGCTTATGCAGCACTGTACTTCAAATTTCAGGAATCTGAAATGAATTTCAAGATTCTATTTGCTTCTAGAAGATGCACACACTCGCATAAGCTCCCTCAAAGCAATGGTCAGTGGCAGTGGGAACGTGGGAACGTGACTACAGTGGCTTTTTATCTCTTCTGGGCAATATACAGCAGGTGAACGACGCAAACCAAGGGAACCACCGACCAGTGTTGCCACCCACTCACCTTTCCCCGTTCAGAAATGCCCCTTCTTTCTAAATCATTTCTTAGGTAATCTATTATGTAATCACAATTAAAGAAGATTCTGGTTTCATATTTTTTGCTTACATAATTCTTTGTTTTTGTTCTTGCTTATATAATATTTGATTGTTTTTTTTGTGTGTTTTGTTTGTTTGTTTTTGCTTACCTAATATTTTGATGGTGTTTTTTTGTTTGTTTTTGTTTTTGTTTTGCAGAATGCGGACAGATCTGCAGCGAGAGGGAAAAAAAAAAGTAAACATCAAGAGATATCTTGGTTCAAACCCTAAAAGTGAACTATTACTTGAACACACAGAGGGGGGACAATATGTCGGAAATCTCATCGTCAAGGATCAATGTCTCGACTGATTCTGAGGAGTCTTTCCTGATGAAGCAAATCAATAGGTCACAACTATTCAACAGTTCTACATCATCATCAAACTCGTCCAAAAAGAGAAGATCCCTCTTCAGGGAAAGCTATATTGATGAGTTTGGTGCCGACAGGACTTTCAGTGTGTACCAAGACATTATCTTGGAGGATCATACCATCGATGACAGCAGGGATGTCAGTGACTTATCAAAGCTGTCTCAATTGGACGTCGATAAGCTGAAGTCAGCGGATGATACAAACAGTTCCAGTATCTTGGGAGAGCTTAATCTCAATCCAACAGTCGAATCATTGCCCTCCCTATCCATCGCCAAATCAGGATCTGTCAGTAGGAACAACTCAGCAACGAGGAGTCAGCCACCTCAATCACAAGAGCCACATCCGGCGTCATCTATGCGGATGAATTTCCCATCAACAAGGATGACATCTCCTCTGATACCCTTGCCCCCAGTCCCACGTCTGGAGTTGCCCGCAGAAGTATCTCCTCCCCCTCCTCCTCACATCAGTCTATACAAGAACACAGATAATGCGGTGGCTAAGAATCCAAATGGTCTGCGCCCCTTCAAGCTACAGTCCAAGCCACATGCAGAGAAAGAGCGCTCAGCTTCGGATTCCTCATCAAACTCTCATGGATCTTCAAAGTCTTGCCTCAGTGGTAGAACCTCTCTGCTCAACTTTGAAATGACCAGAAAGAAGCAAGCGGGCACACCGCATATTCTTCTTCATTCTAACGATACCCAATCCTTAACAAATTATGATGATATGTCGCACAATGGCAAGCCGTCTAAGCCAGTGTCTGCTGATACAGACTCATTCACCTCCATCAAGCCATTCAAGATTCACAGAAATCATTCACCAATTCCAGATGAATTGAAATCACCACCACTTATCAAAAATGGTCCTGATATTCTCAAGATGCTTCAGATGGATGATGCTAAACCACCAAAGCCTAAAAAAGGAAAAGACAGCAGCAGCAGCGGCAGCAATCCATATTTTGGACAACGTGAGGCGTACTCGCCGTACTCGGATGACAACCCGAATCAGGATGGCTATCATTACAACGATGAGCTGTTAGAGAAAATCTACTATTATAGAAGACAGCCTCCAGCTACATTGAAGAGGAATACCAACATGATATGGTTCTTTTACGTTCTTTCCTTCTTAGTCCCACCATTATTTTTCTTCCTTGGATTTGGGTTGCTAGACAGGTGCTTCGGTCAGTACCATGTTTCCCCTACAATCAAGAGAATAAGCTTAATTACTGGGACTTTGTTCACTATTGTGAGTCTGGCAATGATAGGTGTCGGTTTCGGATACGGAATCCATCACGCACAGCGATGACTGTTGGCGTCTTTTAATATATAGTTTCCCAGCCTCTCTACAGAGAATCACAGTAGGCACACAGCCCGGTTCCGGCCCTGGAACCGGGTCAGATCTCGACAAGAAAAAAAAGCTGAGTCAAAGTACTGATTACATCATTCATGACAAATATGTTTTGTGAACTGCTGGGAGGCT
>PPLY02000028.1:138017-150888 GCA_003706665.2 Barnettozyma hawaiiensis | reverse complement strand
GCACTCAATTGTCTTCTACCGAAGACTAGCGTTCTTCACACCGCTTCTGCTTATCGCGACCGGAATCCTCCAGGGTGTCTTCGTCTTTGGATCCACAACACACCTTCTTAAGCAATCCACCTCCACTCTCAAGATCAACACGTCTGGTGCCAGCGCCAATGATGTCCTTGGTGCGATCCGGATGGTGATGGACGGCGGTGCCTCCCTATCAAACGATACTGCAGTTGCCTCTGCGACCCTGTCTGACAGTTATGATGCACTTCAGAACCTGACAGAGATATTTACTGCACTCCAAGCCAACAACACCAGCCACTTCAGTGTCTCAAGAGCATTGGGCATTCCTGAAACCCTTATTCTGGGCTCCTTTGGATTCACGTGCTTCTCCTCCGCAAACCAACAGCTTCTTGATGACCCAACCATACGCACCATCTCCGACTCATCACAAACGTGTCCAGCGGATGGGCTCATGTCATGTATGGGTTTCTACGCCAGTTTGAATGACCATTCAGATGCAGCATATTCAGCACTCAACACAGGGTATCTCCACGCTGCAACGGATCTGCCAACAGAGATGATTGATGACATGTCGTTCATGTACAGTCTTGTCCTCCGCTTCGCGGATAAGACCACGCTACACATGGACATTCCACAAGAGTCACTGAATGGGCTGATGCGTTTCACTTGTCACAAAACTGGTTCAAAGTGGTACTCCCTCATCTTGTGGTTGCTGGGACTGACCTCGCTTGTCTTTATTGCCATTTCTGTTCTACTTGGCACTCGAACCAAGAACGCCATTGTAAGGGGATGTTCCTGGTTGTTATCATTCGCTCTCTTTCTGAC
This sequence comes from Barnettozyma hawaiiensis, assembly GCA_003706665.2. NCBI lineage: Eukaryota > Fungi > Ascomycota > Saccharomycetes > Phaffomycetales > Phaffomycetaceae > Barnettozyma > Barnettozyma hawaiiensis. The sequence continues at coordinate 150,048 of PPLY02000028.1, read as the reverse complement.
ACAGTTCATCCTCACATTTATCTGGTGTGGCGACGCAGCCCGTGATCTTAATGGATCCGGAGGACTTGTCGCGAAAGGAAAGAATGGCTATGTTGGGATCTTTGCAGGTCTCATAATCCTCCACGTCTTAGTCGTTCTCATGATGCTTGTTGATTGGAGTTTGAGGGACAAGAGAGAGTCAGGTCAGAACGTCAAGGATAGAAAGTGGCCGCCAGGGACTTCCAACGATCATCATGATGGAAGCTATGAGCAGCGACAGTTCTACACCCACGATGATACCTCATTCACCAAGTACTTTCAGCACAGAAAACGACACTATAGACGTCGCAGTGGTGGTGGAGGAGGTGGCGGTAGTGGTACTGGAGGTGGCGACGGATACTATGATGGTGGTGGTGATTGCGGCGGCGGCGGCGGTGGTGGTGATGGCGGTGGAGGAGGAGGAGGAGGTGATTGACAGTACTCTAATTAATCCAATTGGAATCACATCTTTAGTATAATATGCTCTTACACAGCATCTCACAGCATCTCAACCCAGCTATTCTCTAAAGGCCTATTCAACATGGGGATTGACTCACACTAACAAACAATGGATATCCAATCAAGGCCAATGGACAGTCAGTTTAAAAGGTTGGACAGTCAGTTTAAAAGGTTGGACAGTCAGTTTAAAAGGTTGACACAAAAAAAAATTGTGAGAGAATTTGACAGAATCCAGAAAATTTTTCTCGCCCGGCGGCTCGTCTTCCCGAGGCTCGTCTTTTTTTTTTTTTTTAGTTTTCTTTATAAACACAGACACTTCATCAAACCAAACTTCATTTCATCTGTCAAACTTATACAAGAAAAGAAAGGCACATCGAACTCTGTTTTTGTGTGTGTTGCTTTTTGGTTTCTGACCTGCTCGTTTCCGTTATTTATTGAGACCGTCCCGCCCTCTTGTTTTTTTTTGGTCAAAATGCAAAGTCTTCTAGACGACCCTACGTTCTACAAGCTTTTGCTCAACAACAACGAATCCCTCATCAAGGAGGAAGAGACTACACAGTCGGTGGTGCCAGACACTTATATTTCTCTTGAGAAAGAACAATCAATCTTATCCAATGACTTGGACTTCACATTCCTGAAGAAGTTGGAGTTCCCAACAATGAATACTGCCATTATGCATCAGCAGCATCAACACCAGCAGCACCAACCATCTGTCGCTACAGAGACATCTTCCTATCAATCCTCAGTGTTCTCCAATACGACTAGCAAATCTGACCTGAACCTGATCGATGGTTCCTACTCCAACTTGCCTCTCGATGATTTTTATTCCAAGGAGATGAATTTGCAAATCAACTCTGAAATCACCACGGGATCTCCGTCAGTTACCAAGTCCAACAATACCTCTTCATCATCAGTAGCTTTGGTAGAACCTGCACCTGCACCTGCTACTGCACCTGCTACTGCACCTGCTACTGCACCTGCTACTGCACCTGCTACTGCACCTGCTACTGCACCAATGGACCAATTCCAATCACAGTTCCCTGTCTATGAGGAAACAGAAACTCTGCAATCCAAGCAGTTCCACAAGTTTTACACCTCAAGTGTGCCACTCCATACCCCATCCATTCCTAAACCAGCCAATGCAGCCATGGCTCCTGCAATCTCATCCAAGATCATCAAGCCTTCTCCTCCTTCTGGCCCTTCTTCCTCGACTATACACATATGTCCCTTCTGCCAGCGTCAGTTCAAGAACAAACCATACCTAGCCCGTCATTTGAAGAAACATAACACAGTTAAGGATTTTAAGTGTCCCTTCTTCAAGGAGAATGAATCCAAGTGTCATCATTTGAATGGGGAGTTTTCAAGAAAGGATACCTTCAAGGCACATCTAAAGTCGATCCATTTCGTTTACCCAGTCGGTGTGTTCAAGTCTGATAGGGGATCAAGCGAGGGAAGATGCGCAGGCTGTTTTAAGGCATTTCCTAACAATAACGTGTGGTTAAAGGAACATATCGAGAGTAACGAGTGTCCATCCATTGTTCAGAATAAGGAGTAACTCCACGATTTTATTTCCTTTAAATCCTAGGTTTTCTGTGGGTGTGTGGTTTTGGTTTTGGTTTTGCATTAGAGAGTGTAGACGGTGTACTCTCGTACAGTATGGTTTTGGTTTCGGTTTTGGTTGTACCAAAAAGTCTTTGTTTGTTTGTTTTTGATTTCATGTTGTTGTTTCTATTTTATATACCCCGGCCATTGTTTGAACAGAACAATATTCTGCATTGTCTTTTAATATAATATCCCCTTTTACATTGATTCATTCACGATCTAGCGAATCATTATCTTTATAATCTATTGTACAAAATATGGAGGCGCTACACAACCAAAAATCAATGCAAATATCAAAAATGAAAGAAAGAAAGAAGGAACCATCCTTTCCCACTGCTATGGGAAAGGGGAGGGGATCTATTTCTTCTTGGTCTTGAAAGCAGTGTGACTGTTCTTTCTGTTCTTCTTCTTCCAAAGGTGATGTCTTGCAGTTCTGTACCCACTTGTACTCACACTCTCCTTCTTTTCATCACCATCAACCTTCATGGCATCATCGTCTTTTCCCTCATCTTCTTCTTCGATCTCTTTACCCTCCTCAAGGGCTTTCTGCTTCGCTTCCTCCTTCTGCTTTATAAAGTTCTGTTTAGCTTTCTCGTGAAGTCTTTGGGTTCTTGCATCAACAGCTTTCTGGAACTCCTTACCCCTTTTGATAGACTTGGCTTTCAACTTTGATTTGGAACGAAGAGAATGAGCCATCTTTGCTTCTGTTTAGGAGGTTGTGGGTGGAATGGTGAAACAGGGAAATGTGGACGAGATTTAGGCTTCCACCTCATCCCTCTCTTCTTTACGATTTGGAAATTTTTCCTGTCAGATTACAAGAAAGGAAAGAGGGAAAAAAAATTTAAATCGTTACCCTGCAACATTAGTGGCCCTAATTTCATCACATGATATATTAATTCCCATAGTTAGGGCATTTTGGTTGTTCATCTGGTGTAAGGATGTATTCAATCGGTGGTCACAAAACTTCCCTTTGTGCTCAACCTCGGATCTGATTACATCAGCACAATCTCAACGAAGTATTCCCACAAATTCGCGAAAAGATTCCCACCACCGCACCGATTTTTAACTGTGGATGGGCTCGCTGCCCCCCAAAACTCTCTGGTTGGGACCACATAGTCCTTTGCAAACTTTTTTTTTTTTCCAATTAAAACAAAATTTCTTCAAACCCATCTTGGTATCTTTAAAAAGACAACAAGAACAAACAGGTAAAAATGTAAGTGATCACCCACAGATCATTCAGTATTGCAAAGCGGTTCAGAGAGTCAGCCCGACATCATTTATATAAGAGAGTTGGACCATTGAGGGAGACTGGTATTCAACATACAAAGAAGCAAGGATATACGGAGCGTCCGCCATCACATCATCATCAACAACACACCCTATGTTTACACCAAAACAGTATAAAGGCATTAGGACAGAAGATATACCACTTTAGCTCAATATAGACAATTAAACGTCGCTGTGATACTACCAGTGGCCAAGTTGCAACAACTCAAGCACACTGAATCAAAAACAATCAGCTATTGAATCGCTAGCAGTACACATGAAAACATGAAAGCACCATATACCACCTTGCAATCTGAAGATTTTGTTGCCATTGATCGCATTTATCAGAATACTAACAATCACACTCCAGGGCTAACCTAAGAACTCAAAAGAGACTTGCTGCCTCTGTCGTTGGTGTTGGTAAGAGAAAAATCTGGTTGGATCCAAACGAGACCTCTGAGATTTCTCAAGCCAACTCCAGAGCTGCCATCAGAAGATTGTACAAGAACGGTACCATTGTTGCCAAGCCAGTTCGTGTTCACTCCAGATCCAGAGCCAGAGCCCTAGCTGAGTCCAAGAAGGCTGGTCGTCACGGTGGTCACGGTAAGAGAAAAGGTACCAAGGAGGCCCGTTTCCCATCCCAAGTCATCTGGATCAGAAGATTGAGAGTCTTGAGAAGATTGCTCGCCAAGTACAGAGATGCCGGTAAGATTGACAAGCACTTGTACCACTCTTTGTACAAGTCTGCCAAGGGTAACACCTTCAAGCACAAGAGAGCCCTAGTTGAGCACATCATTTCTGCTAAGGCCGAAGCTGCCCGTGAAAAGGCTTTGAAGGACGAAGCCGAGGCTAGAAGAGCCAAGAACCGTTCTGCCAGAGAGAGAAGAGCCCAAAGAGTTGCTGAGAAGAGAGAAGCTTTGTTCAAGGAGGATGCTTAAATCTTTTGTTAATGGGTTTAGCAAATCTTTTCATCTTTATGTACAAAAAAAAATAATTCTTGATTCAGTTACTTTTGAGACCAGTAGTATCCATATAAGAAGTAGTAATGCGACTATCCTTCACTAATGAAGTAAATACTTTTCGAGAGTTTTGAGCCCGAGACGTATTAGACATTTGCTATCCCATCAGTAGTCAATTTATTGTTCAGAAATGCTCTTGAGTTTTTATACAAGACACGGTCTGGACCATTAGCTGGTACGAAGTTACAATCTGAGATCTGGAGGCTGAATTATCACTTTGTTCCTTCCCTATTATTAGCAATTGTGTTGTTTATGGATTCATTAATTGCACTAAAATGATCAATTGCTATAAATCCGACGGCAATTCCGTATATGTTATAACTAGTTCTATATCATATTTAATACGACAAGAGCACCCAGAATATTGTGCTACGTTTGATTTTTCACAAGATTGAAGGTGTGGTAGTAATAATACACAAAGAAAAATCAAATCATCACCAGAACGCCGCCGTCATCTCATTTCTTTCTTGGATATGGACCAAGTCGTCATCAACTTCTTCAATTTTAATACCATATGTACTCATACCAGGCCCCTGAATACTCAACGTCTGTGGCACAAACCCCACGAAATCGCCTGGGGTGCTGATGCTTGAGGTTGTGCTCACTGGGAACTCAGTCCCGAACTGTTGTGGTGGCAGATGTTGTGTATTATTGACCATTGGCGCACTTTGCACTCTTCTAAAGGTGTAACCCATAGACTGGGCCGCGATATCATCGTTTGAAGAGTCATAAACAGAATAGTAAGAATGTTGTTGTTGTTGCACGTATTCTGGATGTGACGATGGAGGTGGTTCAATCCTGAAAGTATCGCTGCTGAAGTCTGTAAATTCTCGGAAAGGAGGAGGAGGAGGAGGAGCAGCAGCAGCAGATTGTGGTTGTGGAGGTATTGCAGCATGGTTCTGCATGGTGGAAACTGTATATGAGGATGAGTTGGAGAGTTGGGAGAGAAAGTCCTTGTTCTGCTTGATGGTATGTGGGAGGTATAGTCTTCTCGAAGTGGTCTCACAGGTGTCATAACTTCGCGTGAATTCCCAGAGTATAATTCCCTTGATGTCATCCTTGCAGAACCCACGGGTACTAGTCTTATTGAAGATAACTTGCATCATAGTGACTGCTTTGATGGCAATACTTTTCTTTGAGTCTGACTTCTCTTCAGACTCATCAATATTCTGATCCATGCTTTGGAAAAATGCACTCCAGAACTCTTTGGCAAACTTCATTTCAATAGATAATGAAGCACGGTCTCCTGACAAGTTGTGGCGTTTAACCACGTCCACATCTTCATAGGTCTTGATGACTTCGTTACCAAGTGAGTAAACAATAGTCATACAACCAAACTCATCACTATCTGAAGAAACATTGCTCATTTCAGTTTGGAGGACCACATCACGTTGGCCACTAATAACTTTTTCAGGACTGGGTAGTTGAAGTTGGACGAGGTTATGTAGGAGGGGAACGTTTTCTTCCTGGTTTATCACAACGCTATCGTCGAACATGTAGTCCCTCAGGTTCGGAAATCTGTTCTCAACTTTTGCAGTTGGTTTCAACCGCAGGGTTTTGTCCATGAGACCCGAGGAAAACTTGGAGTAAGTATGGGAATTGGATGGGGTGGTGCCATGAGGGTCAATGGATGAAATCTCAAATCTTTTGAGTGTAAACTCCACATCTTTCAAGTTTCTCGTCTTCATGTGAGACGTTGTGGTGATCTCAGTTGTTGGTGTAAGAACAGCCTCTGTCTTTCCACTAGATGATGCTGGTGACACCACTGCTGTGTTCTTGGGAGTTACAGCGTTGGAACCACCAGCAACGGGAACCGGGAGAGGGGCATTTCCAAGGGATTTCTTGAAGGAAATCTCACTAAAAACCTTGTCAAACACAGCCTGTGAATTCGGATCTGAAGGTCCATGGTTAATAAGAGCAACAAGGTCGGTGCGCTTCCCCAAGTTTTTAATGACTTGGATGTGACTTGAGATTTGCTTTCTTGTCCTCAACGCGCCTGTCTTCTGGAAAATGTAGTCTGAGATTAACTCATTTCTCCCACATGATTTACCACTGATCTTAATTTTGGTCAGACCATTCTTTGGTATGATTTTCAATGCCTGTTCAAAGGAATTCTCCACTTCCTCGCTCCAAACGTTGACTTCTGCTTCAGGCGGTGAGCCTTTCAATTTGGGATCTGATGAAGATGGAGTCTTGGATTTTTTGTGGCCATATTTGGACAATGACTCTGGAGACGGTTGACTCCTGGTCGTTCGTCTCGGAGTTATTTTCTTTCTTTTAGATACGTGATCCTCGGTATGGGTGGTGTTTCTCTTCTTTCCGGAAGTCTGGAGATCTTGTACTTGGTAAACCTGTGTACCATCATCACCAATACTGATATCGACAACCAGGGGTTTGTTGATCGTACGCTTAATAGAAGCTGGGGGAGTCAGCGATTGTTCGTCAATCAGAGAGGGAAGTAATTCTTGTTTTGGTGGCATGATAGGGTAGGTAATAATTGAGTGGCGGTGACAGATGCAGATGAGAAGAAGAAGCCTTTCTTGCTGTGGTAATGGGAACAAATAGGGATAAAAGGAGCGAATAAAAGTTAGGTTATTTTCAGGTATTGACGGTGCTGTGTGTCGGTGGATTCAAGAGTCAACTTCTTGAATAGTTATTTGTTTATGGTGTTTATGTTATTGTTGTTTTGTTGTTTTTATTTTTGTTTTTGCGCACTTGATTTAGTGAGGAATGTGGACAACCAGCCGCGGTCAGGTACAGAGGGGCAAAATAAGGAAAAAATAAACTTCACGTACCTGAAAAAGTCAGATCTCCAAACAATGACGAACTGAAAGGCAGAACTGAGCTTATAGAGGTAAGGGCAAGGAAAACTGGGGCGTATTGGAAATATCACAGTGCCAACAAGCAGTAGAAGTAGTGGTAGATAAGATTACTGAAAAGCAAGAGTCTGTGATTGGACTTCAAACAGGAACCTTGCTTTGTTCTCTTCTTTTTTCTAGCCTGCCGAAAACGCGACCTTTTTTTTTCTTTTTTTCTTTTTTTTTTAGGTTGCACATGCATAAATAATTTGGTTGGTTTGTTGACCACATCGAGAACTATAAATAGTTTGTAGGAAGAGGATCGAACGGGTCCGGCTGCTGGTGAGGAGGGGGAGGGGAGGGGATGGATGTCTTATTTCCACAAACATCAGAGTCGAGAGTCTGCGTCATGCTACTTCCACTTCCTCACTTCTAAACCTCACACCTGGTTTACGAGAGAGGAGGTTTGTAGGTGGCAAAATACTGATCTAGAATTGGGCAAGTCGTGTACCCCTGCGCTTACTCATACAGGAAACTGCAGAAATATGCAGTCCAGATGTGAGGGGCGGACTCAAGTCTCAAGAAACGGAGTCTTACAATCTTCAGACTAAATAACCATATATATATATATTTAATCATAAACTATGGTACAAGAGGTGCCTAGCGATCATTTTACTCATTATCCGAATCCAAGTATTGGGCGTAATCGTCAGCAGATGCAAATGTTGGCAACTGTTTGAAACTGGCCTTCCTGGATTTCTTGTTTGGACTCTCTTGGGGTTCAGCATCCTTAGAGGAACGCTTCTTCGAGCTTGGATTTTCAACCTCTTCTTCAGAGGTCATTTCATCTTCAGAATCACCTTTGAACAGCTCTGCTTCTTCGTCTTCACTCTCTGAGAATCCATCAAAGTGTGGCTCTGCTTCCTCATCTTCCTCATCCTCATCTTCGTCAGACAAACCGATTGCCTGAATCTCAAAATCTGACGGGTCTTCTTCTTCTTCTTCTTCTTCTCTTCCCTCATCCTGATTCTCATCATCCTCAGCAGCTTCCAGGAGTTTGTCAGCACCTTCAATTTCAACCTCGTCGTCGTCACCATCACTGAAATCATCAGCATCCAAGTCACTGAAGTCATCCAGGTCAGACTCCAAATCACCTTCGACATCTGGCTGTGATTTAAGAACGGCATCCCAAACTTCTTCGTCATCCAACTCACTCTCTTGGTCAAAGTCTTCCTCGTTTATGTTCTCATTCACCTTAGATGGGTCTTTCTCCTTAGAGACAAAGTACTGATGGAAGAACATCTCATCTGGTTTGATGTCTTCAAGCTTCTTATCGAACCAATTCTCGGTATTGGCTGGGATGTTGGTGTCCACCTTGTTTGTAGCCCTTACTAACAAGGAACCAGTGTGGGCACCACCCAAAGGCTGCATGATGGAAGAACCCTTAGTAACAGGCTTCTGCTTAGCATTACGGTAAACAAATCTGTCCAGGAAGTGACTCAATGTGAACAAGCCAAGGTCTGGCTTGACTTGTGGTTGTTGAGTCAAGAAACTATCAGCATAAAGCTGGACGGTTGGATGGTAGTGATTCAAAAACTCATTGATTTCCCAGATGGATGTGTTGTTGGCATTGGCAAATCTAGGATCTCTCTTACGTCCATCATACTGAGCAACCTCCTTTGTTTGCTTCTCCTCCTCTTCATCCTCATTATCATCGGAAGCGTATTGGTGATCAACTGGTGTGTTCAAGGCAAGGTTTTTGATTTGGGGAACTGACTTTTCCAGCTCCATCAATAGGTAAAACATACCAGCAACAGAACCAACGTTCAACCAGTTGTAGCATATCTGCACTATTCTCTTGACAAAGGCCAACACTCTCTGAGTATCAGTGTCTTGCTTCAATGATTTGAACAGCAGGTTCAGGTAGATACCTTGCTTAGAAGAGGTCACAAGTCTATCGTCAAACAACGACTCATAAAGCGTTCTATAGTATCTATCGTTGCTGATCTTCTGGGTGGTGATAATCTGGTAAATCAACACCAAAGCCTGCACAGATGTGTTGAAGTTGGAGGAGTGTGTGATCTTAAACAGCGTCTCCAAGTGTTTCACAAACACCTCGTTAGGGAGGTTAGAGAATGGGAATGCACGGTTCAACCCAGTCAATAATGCTGAGAATAGTTTAGAGTTCTTTTCCTCAACGACCTCTTCCTCTGTCTTTTCGGCTTTGATTGACTTTCCACCTTTTTTACCCTTCTTGAAGTTCTTCTTTCTATTCTTGTAATTGTTCTCCTTGTTGTTGTTGCTCGCCTCGCTTTCTGGCTTGTCAACATTATGAGGATCAGATTTAATCAACAGCTTTTCAAACAGGGCGAAATAGGTCTTCACTAACTCGTTTGCAATGTCCTCCTCACGTCTTGTCAAGATGGTCTGATTTAATGTCAAGATGGAGTAGTAGTTGGTGTGGTAGTCTGTGTTTTTCTTAAATGCGGTATCGATTACATTGTCAACGATGATTCTCTTCATGTTTGGATGGGCCTGTTGTAGTTGCAAGAGTTGGTAAGAGGTCTTTGAACTCACCTTGTTGTCAATGTCACCAATCTTGTTCACACCCAATCTCAACAAGTTCACTTCCTGTTCTGGTTTGGCCTTGAGGAGATCAAAGATATGGGAGACAACATTCATTCTAACGTGAATGATAGGATCATGGCATAGCTTCTCCAACACTTGGATAATTTGGAAGTAAAAGTTCTTCAAAAAGTCTTCAAAGTAGAAGAGTGCCAGTTCCTTTTTAGAGGACATGAGGCTCAGTGGTTGGTTCTTGAAGTATCTTAGCTTTCTCTCTGGCAGCAACCCATTGACGAGCAAATCTTTCAAGGCATTGATTGACTGAAGAGCAGAGTTTCTTGATTTCTTGTTGGTAAAGTTCAGCAAAGTTTCGAATGATTTGGTGTTATGAGCTGGTGCTTCTTGGATCAGCAAGGTGAGAGCTGAAATCTTATCAGAGAGGGTACCCTCAGATAAAATCTGGGACAAAAACTTTCTTTGAGAGGAGGATTTGGAAAACTCATCGTAGTAGACCTTATTATCTTCTTCAAGTGCCACCTTACCTCTTTGATAGAGTCTGTCGATTTGATCTTTTGATAGCTTCTCATCAGCACCCTTTGTGAGATCAAGTGGAGTGTCATACCAGTTGATTTGTGGAGGAATTAATAGTTTGGAGGTATTGACAATCGATACTGGGTCAACCCTTTGATGAATTGGCTCTTGTTTTCCTTTAAGCTCAGTCGATTGTTCAATATCTTGCGCCTTGTCCTCTTCACTATAATCTCCTTCATTTACCATGCCGTTGTCCTCATCCTCTTCTTCATCCTCAACCTGGTCTTCATCCTTGTCCTGGTCTTCTTCATCCTGTAGTTCAGGGATCTCATCATCCTCGATAACGTCAACTTTACCAGCTTCTAAGCCAATATCGCTCATGAACTTGGTTAAATCAGTAGAAAGACCCTTCTCAGTTGCACCTTCATCGTTGAACTCTTGTTCACTTTCATCACCATCATCAACACCTTCCAGTAAGGCCAAATCTTCCTCAGTGGCACCAAGCTCTAATGCCTCCTTTCTTAATTCTTCATCAACGTTTGACTTCTTGATACTGGTCTTGATGGTCTCAGGCGGCTCCTCAGAATTCAGACTCTTCTTCTGCTTCTTCTTATCAACTTTTTTTTGCTTCTTATCAAACTTCTTGTTACCAGATTGTAGTTTACTAGCAACCTTTTCTTTCAAACCAGCAAGGTTGAGTTTGATACCGTCCATACTTTCTTGATATTTGAAGTGATTCTTTAACTACAGAGATGGAGAAAAAAATTTTTTTATCCCCCCGTTTACCTCATCGCAACGTGTCCGTACCAAAAAAAACAAAAACAAATGAACAAAATAGCTGAGCGCAAAAACCCGGCGATAAACAGCCACCAGCCAGCCCAGCGAGTGAGCGAAAAGGCGGCTGCTACAAAAAGTTGGTCCAGTTTACAAAATGCTGCATGTATTCATTCTCAATTAAGACATTCCCATCTAAATGGCATACTTCTTAGTCCATTCTTTCGCATTCTTGTTGTAAAGCTCAGTATTGGTTTTGTAGATATGGGCAATCTCTGGAACAAGTGGATCGTCAGGGTTTGCATCCGTCAACAAGGAGCAGATCGAAAGAAGCACCTTGGAGATAGTCAAGGCTGGTGACCATTGGTCCTTCAAGATATCCAAACAAATGTTACCGCTCGCGTTGATATTTGGGTGGTAGATTTTGGTTGTGAACTGGATCTTTGGTGGCTTGAATGGGTAGTCTGTTGGGAAGTGAATTGAAAGGAAGAATACACCACCGGCATAAGGCGAGTCAGATGGACCCATTATAGATGCTTGCCAGTGGAATAAGTCGTCACCAACTGGGCCGGCAGAACAAGATGAGGGCGGATCTCTGATTGTAACAAGGTTAGTAATCAACAAACAAATTCACAGAGGCGGCGGTGGCGGCGGCGCCACCAGTACCAGCACCAGCACCAACCCCACACCAGTTGGTGTTCGTGGCCTTCCTTAGTTAACCCTCTTCTATTTATCGTAACACCTTGTGGATACACACACACACACGACCTTAAGCAAGGCAAACAACAAAAACAAAAAACAAAAACAAAACACACATGAGTTGGGCGGCAGAGCACTGTGCCACCAGCGCCAAACCAAAAAAAAAAATTACAAGGAAGAACCACAAACACACGAGACGGGGCGGTATACGAAACACATATAGACTCACCTTCCTAGATCATTAAGTTCTTTGGTAATTCTTTTACTTGACATTGTTTCAGAGGTTTTTTTTTTTTTTAC